>CM049816.1:27987456-28113996 GCA_027422435.1 Schizopygopsis pylzovi
CCATTATACATTCATTGCAGTATTTGATATGGCATTAACATTTGGTAATTGGTATATTTCTTAAGAGAAGTTCTGCGGTACAAAAAAACAAAAAGCAGGACTTTCCAAAGTTACCATTCATGGTGACCACAGAAATATGCTTGCCAGAGGTGACCTCAATCTCATGGGTGCACTCACATATTGCACTACGTGCAGGCAATGGCAACTGACATACTGCAATGCAAAGAGGTTGTTACATTTTTCCACAATCGAGAAGATATATCTATACTTGTCATACTAGTGATTCAAAACCAACATCTACAAAATAGACAACTCTACCATATGTCATTATCACTGTTTTCTTACTAATAGCACGTTTCATAGTCAAAGACAAACAAAAACAATTTCTTCAGTCAAAGAGTGATTCAAATTAAGAGTTTAAACCTTTTCCACTGGCAAAGTCTATCAACCAAGAATATGTGTGTTATAACTCTTTACTAGTCAACAGAAATTGATAATAAACACATACCCTGCTCACAAAAGTGAGGCTGGCCATTTTCACCCATCACCACAGCCTTTGTGGGGGGAATAGGCTCCAGGTAGCCATGGAATAGTGCCTCCCTGCCGTGGAACACATTCTTTTTGTGAGCCTCCAAGTCGCATCCTCCACATAGAAACTCCATGTCCAGTGGCACACAATCCAGGCACCTAATTACTGCCTCTCCAGCACCACACCTGTGGCATTTTTGGTTGACATCTCTTTCAGCGGACAGTTTAGCATCGAGCAGCACTGACCTTGCTGCTTTTGCCCTTGTATCAGCATGTAGCTGCCGCTGTGCCCATGCTGTTTTTTCTGCTGCCACATTAACCTCAACTGAGTCAAGAGTGTCCCTCAACACTTGAAGACGTGTTTCTGAAAATAAATGAAAATATATAAATAACTGTTAAACAACCTGTTGAAAACTCTGTTCTTCTAAAGTGTAGAAAACTCAGAAGAGAAGACCAGGAGACTTCGGATTCGATCGTCAGCAGAATTTCTTTATTCTATGACATGTGTTGTTATCTGTAGTCATCGAAGATCTCATCTTAAGTCATTTTTACAGGGTATCTTATAGACAGAATTGGAGGAGGAGCTTTTACAGGTTGAGACAAAACATCAAATAAACATACATCTGAGGGCAATAAACCTAACGAATCCACATCTGGCCAGGACAAAGTCATTTGCAGATCAAAGGTTCAATCTCTCAGTAGTCATTGATCTTGCCATTATAATAGAGACAAAGGCACAGCTGTCGAGCTCAAATGGTCAGGAAGCGATCTCAAACACCTTTGCCTTGCCCGACACCTCTTAGTCAGGACGTGAATTCAAATCAAACATAGAATAACATTTGTGATCCTTCAATCCCCTCTTTGAGAGTTCTAATAACTCTCACAAAAATACAAATTTAGACACTTAAAAGTTAATTCTTGTAACTTGTAATCGTTACAGGCAAATAGTACATGTTCTGTGTTGTTTATATGTAATTGCATGCTGACACAGAAACAAAACATGCAATTAGGGTCCGTGAAGATTTTACGGGTAATAGTCTCTGCGTTGTGTATTTTTATTCTTTTTCTTCTTCTTTCTTTTCTCTTTCTTGTGTGATAGTTGGCTCGGTAATGGGTCTAGTTGTTTTCTAGAGGTTGTGGCTTTATCCGCAGGTGAGAAGGGTGGTGCATATGGATCTCAGGACAGCCATCAAATGGTATCTGCACAGAGGAAGAAAGAAACACAAACAAGAGAGAACTAACGGCACAGAGCAGTATTTGTAGAGTCTGCATACATTAGGGTTGTATCCTCTGTTCAAAATATAGTCTGCTATGGTTGTTCCTTCTTTCCCTATTTCTTAATTCCTGCGACACCTAAAGAACAGTGAGGAAAGGATGGACTAATGGAGGGGAAAGGCCTATGAGGAAATCTTCACCTCAGGGTTGGCCCCCGAAGCCTGTTGCTTTCGGTTCTTCCCTGGGCTCCTCACTGGTTCTTGTGTCTGCCCTATCCTATCCCTGCAGGGGGAGGAACAACCTTAATATGTGACACATGAGTCCAAGTTTTCCTTCCCTGACACAATACTGCAGCTGCTGTAATCAACATCACTTGATGTGGTCCGTACCACTTAGGCTCTAATGGCTTGTTTTTGAATGTCTTTATCATGACCCATTGACCTGGGACGATTGTGTGTCCACCTTCTGGTGGAGTCTGCCAACACGACTCAACTCTCTCTTTGGCACTCTGCACTGCCTTTGTGAGGTTTTCACAGTAAGCGATCAGGGCATCTGAAGCAATGTGCACATCAGCATTTCTAAGATCAATCACACCTGGCATCTGCATTGGGCGTCCAGTAATAATCTCATGAGGGCTCAGTCCTACTGATCTGTTAGGTGATGCTCTCATACTACACAGTACTGCGGGCAGTGCTTCAACCCATGGTACTCCTTCCTGATGCATTTTGCTTAGCCTGGTTTTAATTGTTCTGTTTGATCGTTCAACCTGTCCTGATGCTTGTGGCCTATAGGGACAGTGAAGGTTCCACTTAATCTTCAACATTCTAGACACTTCCTTGACTACCTGTCCTGTGAAGTGGGTACCTTGATCTGAGTCAATGCAATCTGGTAATCCCCATCTGGGAATGAAATCAGTGACAAGACATTTAGCAGTATGTGCAGCTGTAGCACGCCCCGTTGGATAAGCTTCTACCCATCTTGAGAACTTGTCTATTACTACCAAAACGTCAGTTTTTCCTTTACAAGGGGGCAACGATATGTAATCAACTTGCAGGTGACGAAATGGCCCTGGTGGAGCTGGTGTATGCGCTGCTGGTGTAGTGGCTGCTGGTACATCATTATTTTTCTGACATGTAACACATCTCTTGACTGTTTCAGTGGCTGCGTTTCTGAATTTTGGATTCCACCATTGATTTGAGAACCTGTGATTCATCGTTGCTGGACCACTATGACCCAAACTGTGTATTTGTTGAGCCAAATATGGCAACAGTGATTCGGGAGCAACATACTTTCCCCCTTTGGTCCAGCAGCCGGATGAATCCACAGTGGCTCCTTTGTCTAACCATGTCCATGCTTCATATAGAGGAACGTCTTTATACAGATCAACGATTGATTCAGGAGGTAGAATTATCTTCTGTGCTGTACTACCTGAACACACTTGTACAGTTGCATAGAAACAAGCCTGTTTAGCCGCTACATCAGCAAGAGCATTACCTTTAGCTTCCGTAGTATTAGTTGTGAGATGTGCTTTCACTTTGATCACTGCTAATTTCTTTGGGAGTTTCATGGCAAACATTAAATCTTTCACTAATCCAGCATGCTTAATGGGGGATCCAGCAGAAGTTAGAAATTTTCTGGTTTGCCAAATGACACCAAAATCATGAATTACCCCAAAAGCATACCTGGAATCTGTGTAGATATTTGCAACCGATCCTGAAGCTAGCGTGCATGCTCTAGTTAAGGCTACTAGTTCTGCAGCTTGAGCTGAAAAATGATCTGGAAGACGACCTGAAGCAACTACTTCAGTGGTGGAAGTTACTGCATATCCTGCTCGTCTGTTACCTTCAATAACTTGAGCTGAACCATCAACAAACAACTCCAATTCTGCGTTCTCTATGGGAGTTTCTGCTATTTCACTTGTCGCTGCATATGTAAGCGTAACACAATCATGAGTCATTTCGCCTTCATCCTCTAACACAAATTCAGTCATTGCAGACATCATACATGAGGATGGGTTCGTGACTGGTGCACGCTGTATAACAATATTCGGGGCTGTGAGAGTTGCTAACCAATTTCCCCAACGGGAGGAGGTGACAGAAGTGACTTTTGCTTGATTCATTAGTGCGGACACTGCGTGTGGACATTTTACGTTTACAGTCTGACCTAACACCATTCCTGATGAAGCCTGAAGCGCTAGATGAACTGCCTGTACTGCTCTGAGGCATGGGCCCATACCTTGAGCGACTATGTCAAGTTTACCGGAATAGTAATGAATTGGGCGTAAGCTGCCCCCATGATCTTGCATTAGACATGCAGTCATAAAGCCTAAGTGTTCATGGACATAAAGCACAAAGGGTCTATCAGATTGGGCAATTCCTAATGCTGGTGCTTGACATAGTGCTCTTTTCAAATCATTAAAAGCTTTGAGATGAAGTTCTTCCATACAAACAGTATCTGAATCTTTACCATGGCCTTTCAACAAACCATAGAGAGGCTGAGCCATCGAGGCATAGTCTTCAATCCAAGGTCTACAATAACCTGTTGTTCCTAAAAATGAGCGGAGTGTTTTAATGGTATTAGGCGGAGGTATGGCTTTGACTGAAGCCGCTCGATCTATGGGCGGAGTTTCATACAAAACAGAATCTTCACCTATTACACCAGTTAAACAAAGTTTGGTTTTCTTGTATGGGATGTTTAAACCTTGTGCCAATTTTGTAGGAATTACTGTAATTTCTGCACCTGTATCAAGCAAAAAATCAATCTCTTTCTCTTTTATGCTACCTTTCACAAAAATTCTTTGGTCATTGTGTTGGATTACAGGGGAAAGGTAGCTACTCACAGCCCCAATAATTAGTTTTTTTCCTGGTCTTGTTGTGCTCTTAGAAGAGCCTGAACTAACTGTCCTATAATTTCAGTGGTCACTGGCGGAACTACTTCAGGGTTGTGTGCAGGCTGAGAAGGAGCAGAATTATGCATAGCATTTCTTTTACTATCTTGCAACTTCTTCCTACACTCTTTCTCCCAATGTCCAAATTTTTCACAGTATTTGCATTTGCTTTCTCTTTTAGACCATCTATTGTCTTGTTTCGTTGTGTTAAACGTAGCTGCTGCTACTCTTACTTTTGCCTTGACATCAGCGTCTCTTTCCCATGTAGTTAACCTGTCTAGGTTACTTCTGAGAGTTCTGTTAGACCAAGTTAGATCTAAGAATGGTAAAGCTTTTCTGTATTCGGCTACAAGGCCATCTGACCAGATACGAACCAAGGGTCCCTTGTCATCTAGCACACTTTCAGGGTCATCAACAATTCCACTGTAGATTACAGCTGACTGACAAAATCTCTCAGTATATTCACTCACAGTTTCTTCTTTCCTTTGCACACAGGTAGTAATTCTAGACCAATCTATTTTGGGTCCTAAGATATTCTTTAGGATTTTCAAAATACCTTCTCTTAAATCACCCTTACTGGCATTTCGCAGTTCAGAAGTGACAGCAGATTCAAAACTGTTGAATTCAGATTCAGTTAGTATTTGTGACATCAGCTGCGTGACTTCTGTCAACGACATGTCATAAAGACGCATTTTACTGATCAATGTTCTTCTAAATTCAGAAAAATGTGTGCGTGCTGACGGTAAACTCTGAGATAGTCTCTCTATATCTTTAGGACATAAAGCTTTGGCAGCAGTTTGTATTTGCACAACAGAAGAATGGAGAGGAACACCATCAGTGTCCTCAATCCCCTGAGATCTTCTCCTAGCCCCACACACATGGACGGAATTTACAGGCACATCAGTTACTGATTGGAGAGCTACATCTGTTTCAAAGAACGCTTGCTTACTTGACTTACTTCCACATCAGTTTTTGCCTCTTTCTTGAGGTTCAATTTCTTGGTCAAAGTGTATATTCTAGCACGGAGTTCATTGTTCTGTTTCTCTAGCTCTGCGTTACGCTGAGACTGTTGTGTCGCTAGCGTTACACTGAATTCCCTGTGACAACAGATAATGCCTTTCACATTGTTCTTACGAATACTTGCTCCTAGTACCTTTTTACACTCATCTACTGACCAAGTCTTGTCTGGATGAATCTCATATTTCTGCGTTAGTTCTTGTCTAACTTTTTCAGTGACTATTAGGTCCATTTTTTTTCCTAACAGTGTTTTGAATTCACTATCTGACCACAGAGGAGTCGCAAGACCACTCTTTTCTGTGGTTGGAATCAGCCTAGCATTCATTCTAACCATTTTGTAAGTTTCTTCGGTACCACACAAACAAAACAAACACTTCTCTGATTAACAGAGGGTACACTTGTTTTTTAACACGTAATGCCAAAATCTTCCCTGCCTGAAAGAACAGAGGATAAACCAAAAATTAGCACGTAATGCTAACCTTCCCTGCCTGAAAGAACAGAGGATAAACCAAAAATTAGCACGTAATGCTAACCTTCCCTGCCTGAAAGAACAGAGGATAAACCAAAAATTAGCACGTAATGCTAACCTTCCCTGCCTGAAAGAACAGAGGATAAACCAAAAATTAGCACGTAATGCCAACCTTCCCTGCCTGAAAACAGAGGATAACCTTCCCTGCCTACAAGAACAGAGGATAAACTCTTCCCTGTCTGAAAACAGAGGATAACCTTTAGTTAAACAAAACCCTACAGATGTATGTTAACTCTTCTCTGACGGCACAGAGGATACAAAAATTTGTACTGGTCTTAGGTTCTTTCGGATTAGAGACAGCACTCACCAGAGAGAACATTTCAGTCTGGGAATCCTTGTTCAGTTTGAAGTTTCGCTGGATTCCAAAAGATGCAGATCTTTGTTTGAGCTTGAAGTCTTTCAGGTGAGAAAGCTGGAACTCTATCCGGGTTCACGGCAGCATCTGTTGAAAACTCTGTTCTTCTAAAGTGTAGAAAACTCAGAAGAGAAGACCAGGAGACTTCGGATTCGATCGTCAGCAGAATTTCTTTATTCTATGACATGTGTTGTTATCTGTAGTCATCGAAGATCTCATCTTAAGTCATTTTTACAGGGTATCTTATAGACAGAATTGGAGGAGGAGCTTTTACAGGTTGAGACAAAACATCAAATAAACATACATCTGAGGGCAATAAACCTAACGAATCCACATCTGGCCAGGACAAAGTCATTTGCAGATCAAAGGTTCAATCTCTCAGTAGTCATTGATCTTGCCATTATAATAGAGACAAAGGCACAGCTGTCGAGCTCAAATGGTCAGGAAGCGATCTCAAACACCTTTGCCTTGCCCGACACCTCTTAGTCAGGACGTGAATTCAAATCAAACATAGAATAACATTTGTGATCCTTCAAACCCTTCGATTGAGTGAAGGCACAATAGATAAAAATTACTTAATACTGAATGGTACGACAATAATTATGACTTTAAATCTGACTTTGACCAAGCCACACACTACAGTGTACATTCAATGTTGGTTTAATGTACTGTATATGGACTTGCTCATGGTATTCATGAACCATTGTATCACAATGTTATCACAAATCAAGTAATATGCTTCCGATAATATGTAACCCCCCGGGTCCACATACTGCCACAACTCGTCGGAGCGGGTCTCGAACCCGGGATTCCGGTGCGGGAGGCGGGCGCTCTAACAAGGAACGCCAAAGGCTACAGCCTCTAGCGTCAGTCGCTAGAGCGCCTCTTTTTGAGGTCAGGAGAGTGAGGTTTACACACAGCCCTTACTGGCATAGCTACATCCGTTACACTCACCCCCCTAAACCTCACTCCCATCCTGGTCACGGCACCAATGTAACCCCCCGGGTCCACATACTGCCACAACTCGTCGGAGCGGGTCTCGAACCCGGGATTCCGGTGCGGGAGGCGGGCGCTCTAACAAGGAACGCCAAAGGCTACAGCCTCTAGCGTCAGTCGCTAGAGCGCCTCTTTTTGAGGTCAGGAGAGTGAGGTTTACACACAGCCCTTACTGGCATAGCTACATCCGTTACAAATAGACCAGTTTCAAATGAAGAGTTGGAGTGTCTCTCACTTCCAAAACTAGGCAAGAATTAACTCCTCTGCAAAAGCACTGAAAAAAGTGCTGAATTATCAAAAATCTGAATATAATGGCTGTCTACAACAACAAAATACAAACACAAACCACTTTTAATGTAGTTAGGTGGAGAATAAGTGTGAGACATCAACAACAATGAATCAAGGAAAAGTTTAGCAAGGTCAATAGAAAAGTTGTTGATATGGAGGAATAGGAAATGTAGTCATAGTGATAAAATGGACATACTCACCAAGACTTGCAGTCAACTCTTCTTCTATCTGAGGGACTTCCTCAGACACTGTGTTCAATTGAACTTCGGAAGCTGTAAAGGCCAATACATTTGGTTATCTATTCTATCAGGGTCTTAAAGCATCATATATTTTAGTCCAAAAAATTCACAAAATTCAATCATACATCTGGCTCAGTGAGCTCAAACCATCTTTTCACTCACCAACATTTAGATAATTATCGTTATTAAACTATGACAACAGTGCTAGAAACAACAAACCTAATGCACGGCGTTCTGCTTTTTGACGTTTCTTACGTCTGTGACTTGTGGCCAAAATCTGGTGAGAGAGAGAGAGAGAGAGAGAGAGAGAGAGAACTAGAGAGAAACAGAGTGAGAGAGAGAGATTTAAAGAGTGGCTCTTAAAAGTGCCTTTGTTTTCTAAGTATAAAAGCGATAAAGATATGGAGATGTGATGTAGAGCAGCAAATAATCTGTAGAACAGACAAGAAAGCATCATTAGATATATCTCTGAGAAAAAAATATAATGTCTACATTAATGCGAGACACTACAGGTGAATAGGGTAAAATTTTAAAATAATAGATATCACCATGAAACTTCCTCAGTTGATTGCTTACACAAGTATATAAAAACAATATATTACAAGTTTTTGAAATTTGTATGTTTAATTATGCAAAGTAGGCATTATCTCATTAAATATGCGCAATTGTGCATATATTTTCGGTAACATAAATCTGAACATATGATAAAGCCAGGTGCCAAAATTATTTTTTTCTTTTTGTTTACACACAAGATGAAAAAATAATTTCAGATGATTTCAGGATAGGGCCTATATGCTTTCATTACTTAGGAAATCAAAAAATATACTGAAAAAATATTCGCCATATTTTTTTTTTATTAAAATGTCACATAAATCAGGCATGATTTACAAATCCCTTTGAAAATATCTTCAGAATACTGCTAACGTTAAGTGTTAACCGGAATGTTTGGTGTACATAGGTGCTACATAGGCTGAGATGTTGGTAACTTAACGTAAAAAAAAAAACGTATTTTAAAGATTTGTATTGTTAAAATTCATACTTTTTTAGAGGAAAACAACTATTTACAGACACAATATCTTGTCAAATATTTAGCAATCAACAATACAAACCATCTAAAACGCATCAAAACTTATAACTCAACATTTATAGATAGTAACGCAGGTCTGAGATACATACCGATTTGACGAGGGGATCCACGCAATGACTGGAAAAACCGCGAAATTCTAGGATGCGAGCAAGGAAGTGTGTCGCCGTCATGGCAACAGACTCGTCCGATTTAACATTAATTTATTATTAGTCTTTATCGTTTTTTTTGTTTTCGTTGTCTGTATATGCCTATCTGTCAATCAGTAAACATAATTTTTTTATTTTTATTAGTCCAAATATTATTTACACTAAGATGATGGATGGGGAATTTGATTGATCAAGCCTGCCTCTAGTGATCCGGTTATCCGTGTGTCCACCACGAAAAAATCCGTGGTGTCATCACAGAATTTGACAATAAGCAAAAGGCTATACAAACTGATCAGGGGAGATAAGCTGTTCACAGTTTAATGAGGCTACATTGCATCGCAAACACAGACAACTTAAATAGCCTACTTAAAGTGTCAAAATCAGCAATGGGCAATATCGTCCAGTGAATGTGAAGCAATCTGTGGCGACCAATGAATATTCCGTGGTCCCGTCACGGAAGAATTCCGTGGTCCCGTCACGGAAGAATTCCGTGGTCCCGTCACGGACAAATCCGTGGTGCCATCACAGAATTTGACAATAAGCAAAAGGCTATACAAATTGATCAGGGGAGATAAGATGTTCACAGTTTAATGAGGCTACATTGCATCGCAAACACAGACAACTTGAATAGCCTACTTATATGTCAAAATCAGCAATGGGCAATATCGTCCAGTGAATGTGAAACAATCTGTGGCGACCAATGAATATTCCGTGGTCCCGTCACGGACAAATCCGTGGTGCCATCACAGAATTTGACAATAAGCAAAATACAAACTGATCAGGGGAGATAAGATGCTCACATTGCATCGAAAACACAGACAACTTGAATACCCTACTTAAAGTGTCAAAATCAGCAATGGGCAATATCGTCCAGTGAAGGTAATACAATCTGTGGAGACCACTGAATATTCCGTGGTACCGTCACGGAAGAATTCCGTGGTGCCATCACAGAATTTGACAATAAGCAAAAGGCTATACAAACTGATCAGGGGAGATAAGATGTTCATATTGCATCGCGAACACAGACAACTTGAATAGCCTACTTAAAGTGTCAAAATCAGCAATGGGCAATATCGTCCAGTGAAGGTGAAACAATCTGTGGCGACCAATGAATATTCCGTGGTACCGTCACGGAATTTAGGGTGACCAGACGTTATACTAGCGATCAAACGACGACAGAACAATGCAATATCAAGTTAAAATCACTTTAAAACTAAACATTTAAAGTAAAGTACTTTAAGTAAACTCAGAATATTTAAAGCGATACCTTTCCAAATTATAAAACTACGTCAATTGGGGGAGCGCAGGTGTTGTAACAGCCCGTGTGTGGATCACGGATGCTGCTGTCATTGACATTGACATAGGCATCACTTCCGTGGGCACATCACGGAATTTTCGGCGATTCCGTGAAACTGCCACAGATTTTGAGTTAAGGGGCCGTGTTCATTTCACGGAATTCTGTGAGACCAGGTGACAGGTGCAATCAGCACTGATCTGGCAGTGGGGCTGCGCCTGTCGCGAACTGCCTCTGTCCCACCTGTAGCTCATTAACCTCTCCTATATATTTTCTCCTCTGACTAGTCTGTGTTGTCAGTAGATTGTTTTGTGTTCTCTAATCGTGTTGTGCTCTGGGTTTATTCACGCCTGTCTCGTCTTACCCCAGGACGCATAGAGAGAAGGACTGCCGGTCTGTGTCTATAGCTCCACTCTCAGGTGGTTTACCTGGGTTCGTGCTGGGTCCTTTCTATTTCAGCTTGTGGGTCCGCATCTCGCTGCCGACCGGAGCTGCATCACCCCAGAGACTGCTCGCCGTTCTCTGATATTTTCTGTTTTGCTCACTTAGCGAATAAACGCCTTAAATTCATCTGTCCTCTGCATTTGTGTCCTCTGTTCTCCTTGCGCCGTCACATATATGGCCCATATCTGTAAGATTATCATCTGAATTACCCCACACATCAGTGTGTCATTCTTAACAGAAATCAGTGTGAATGTTTGGCCATATCAGTGTATGTCTGGCAATCAGAGTATGTACATGAGTATGTACTAGCCTATCTAGCCTACAAAGCTGTTTTTTCTTTATTTCTTTGTATTATTCTAATTCTTGTTGTATTTTTTTTGTGGGTAAATAAATCACTTATGATGTCTAATATTCTGTCTATAATAATTGTATAACTGAAAAACATACAGTGGTATGCATAATGACTAAAATAGTTTGTAGAACTCTTTAATATGTTTGGTAAACAATATTTTTTCCTCAAACGTGTGTGTGGGGTGGACTATATATTGTTTCAGGAAAATCTAATTGTTCATGGTATCTTCTTCAGAATTGAAATATAAACTCATGAGACATCTAACTTTCAAGTCATTTCAACTTTTTCTTTTCAAGTGTGAGTCCAAAAATCACAAAATGGGGGGTGCTGGCTAACATTTTAAACACTTTTGACCTGATTCAGCATGTGCATGGACCCACACACAATGGTGGACACACTCTAGATTTACTCATCAGTAGAGGTCTAAAAATTTCATCCATTGTTATTAAAGATGTAGCATTATCTGATCACTTCTGTATTTTCTTTGATATATTGATCTCTGTAAACATTTAGATTTGTCTCTGCCAGAAAGAGTTACATTAACGAGAACACTAGTGCGCTATTTATGAAGGCTATATATTTAACACCAAGCATTTCTGCAGACTCTGTTGATCTTCTCCTGGATTCATTTAACTCAAAAGTTGAGAATGTTATTGATTATTTTCCCCCCATGAAAGTCTGCAAGAAGAATGGCAGACAAAAAATCATGTTGAAGAAAATCAACAGCAGTTCAGAGTATGAAAAGACAATGCAGAAAGGTTGAGCGGATGTGGCGGAAGCCGAAACTCGAAATTTACTATAGCATCTATAAAGCCTTCATGCTTTCAATGTAGAACAAGCCACAGCTAGACAGACCTTCTTCTCAAACCTTATAAACAGTAACTTCAACAACACTCGTACTCTTTGTTCTACTGTTGAGAGACTGACAACCCCCCTCCCCAATCATAACATACTTCTACAGAGACTGTAAAACTGGGTCGGGCTTTCTGGGATGGTACACAAATGGTTCAGTTCATACTAAGAAGGGAGAGGTTATTATGTGAGTATAGGAGAGCATAAGTCTCAGATGACATGCGGAGTCCCACAAGGCTCAATTCCAGCACCGCTCTTGTTTAGCCTGTACATGCTCCCACTAAATTAAATAATGAGAAAAACACAAATTGCAAACAGCTATGCTGATGATACCCAGATTTAACTAGCCTTATCTCCAAATGACTATAGCCACATTGACTCCCTCTGCCAATGCATTGATGAAATTAATAGTTGGATGAGCCAGAACTTTCTTCTGTTAAACAAGGAAAAAAATGTCATTGCATTTGGAAAGAAAAATGAAGTTCTCAAGGTGAATGCATACCTTGACTCTAGGGGTCAAACAACTAAAAATAAAAAACATATTGGGGTGATTCTGGAGACAGACCTTGGTTTTAGTAGTCATGTCAAATCAGTAACTAAATCAGCATACTATCATCTCAAAAACGTCGAATTAGAATTAGATGTTTTGTTTCCAGTAAAGATTTGGAGAAACTTTTTCATGCCTTTATCACAAGCAGGGTGGATTGTTGTAATTGTCTCCTCACCGGCCTTCCAAAGAAGACCATTAGAGAGCTGCAGCTCATCCAGAACGCTGCTGCAAGAATTCTGACTAGAAGCATAACATATGAGCAAATTACACAAGTCCTTAGGTCTTTACACTGGCTTCCAGTTACATTTAGGATTGATTTTAAAGTACTTTTACTCATTTATAAATCACTCAATGGCCTAGTACTAAATGCATTGCAGATATGCTCACTGAATATAAACCTAACAGACCACTCAGATCAGTAGGATCGAGTCAGTTAGAAATACCAAGGGTTCACACAAAACAAGGGAGTCCGCATTTAGCTATGTTGCCGCCCACAGTTGGAATCAGCTTCCAGAAGAGATCAGATGTACTAAAACATTAGTCACATTTAGATCCAGACTCAAAACTCATCCGTTTAGCTGTGCATGTGCTGAATTAACACTGTGCTACGTCCGAACTGATTGCACTATGTATAATAATTTTCTATTCTTAACTGGTTTAAATTAATTTAAAATCAATTAATATATATATATATATTTTATTATTCCTTTTTTATTATTATTTTTAATATCTTTCACTTATTTTTATGTAAAGCACTTTGAATTACCACTGTGTATGAAATGTGCTATATAAATAAAATAATAATAAAAACTTGCCTTGCCTTGCCTATAGAAGCACGTAACATCCGGTAGGTGATGCTTGCTCGCTCTCATTAGCTATTGAAGGTATCTTGTCACTGGCAGCCAGATCAAGAGTCGTAAATATCAAACATGTTTGATATTTGAGAGGGGACACTCAATCAGGAGCAGTTAAATAATCGTGATGACACCACACAATAGAGGATTTTTTTGGCCAAAAAATCGTTTGCGACAAGTCACACACCCCGAACTATCAGGGGTGCAAATTGGGCTTAAAATTGGCCTTAAAATCCACTAGTGTATGGCCAACTTAAGGCACCAGACTTGAGGCATTTCCATCTTCTCAGTTGTGAGGTTTCTGGTCTCCAAATGGAGGTGTGGACTCAAATCCCTCATCTAACAAAATATTATTTTAGAGTAAACAGACTAGTATTAGACATTAGAGTAATGTTGAGACAGGAAATGTTATATTTTGCATCTTTTATGTTGCCATCTGACCAACTTAAATGATCATTCACAAGCTTGCATACAAGTGTCAGGTTGGCTAAGGTGCCAGACTCAAGGCCCTTCTCAGCTGTTGAGGTCTCTGGTCTCTGAACTGAGGTGTTTGTTCAAATCCCACATTCGATAAATGTTGCTTTAGTGTGACCAAACTAGAATAAGTTTTGAAGTAATGTTGAGTTTTTAAATGGTACTATTTGCTCTGTATATTTTGCTTTGATGAGACAGTACAGATCATTACACACTTGGATGTAAGTGACAGGGTGGCTGAGTGCTCTAAGTTGCCAGGCTTAAGGTGTGTAAATATTCACCTTCTCGTTTGGCTCTCAACGGAGGCAGTCGCATTTTTTCACTCCCTGCCCTTCCCTTATTTTCCCTGCTTGCCTCTTTTTGTCTCGTCTCATCTATTGAGAGACTCTCTCTGCATGGCTCTCCAAACTAGAAGATTATGGATTTGATCAACTGGTCTCTCAGTGCAATTGACACCATCTTCTCAACGAGAAGTCTGGATTCTGGGGAACCTGTTTGTCCTGACGGGACGTTCGCAGCCGGCTATACGAGGGATGCGTGGGAGAGGTGGCAAATCGTATGTCTGGCGGCTCTTTCCGTGGAGGACATTGAAGATATCTACCTATTCGGTACCATGATAACAGGTATTTTGCTGATTGGATTAGGCTTTGGCCTGGGTTATCGAAAAATTCAGAAGACGGGAACAGCTGTCCAAAGTCTCACAAGGCTGCCCGTTTTGATTGAAGCTGTGGGAAGAGCGGTCAGCATTGAGACTGAGACAACCCGAATATGGATTCTATCACGATGAAGCTCACGGCTTTGCAAGTGAAAATTGATGCTTTCGGAGACCAGAATGGAACAGAGCCCGCTCCGTTCCGGGAGCCGACAGAGTCCGCTTCAGAGCCCGCTCCATTCCGGGAGCCGACAGAGTCCGCTCCAGAGTCCGCTCCAGAGCCCGCTCCGTTCCGGGAGCCCAGAGGGTCTGCTCCAGAGCCCGCTCCGTCCCGTGAGCCCAGAGAGTCTGCTCCAGAGCCCACTCTGTTCCGGGAGCCGACAGAGTCCGTTCCAGAGCCCGCTCCGTTCCGGCAGCCCACGCAGTCCGCTCCATTCCGGGAGCCTACAGAGTCTGCACACAAGGCTTGTGAGGTAGCGGCGGTGTCTGCGCACGGTCCTCCTGCTTTACCGGCACCACCCTGGCACCCGTGTCTACCTCTGTCTCCAGGCCCTCTTCCTCTACATGGGCCTGGACCCCCCATCCCTCCCCCTACTCCACCCCCGCTCTTCCATTCCCCTTGTTGGGCCCTTGGGGAGACGTCTGGAAGCCGTTCCTTTAAGGGGGGGTAGTGTCAGGAGTCCAGCCCGGCGTCCTCCCTCTCTCCGCCAGAGGGCGCCTCCTCCTGGACTCATCACTTCACTCCACACACCTGTGCACCCACTCATCACTTCACTCCACACACCTGTGCACCTACTCATCACTCTCAGCTGTTCCCAATGTGTGGACTATTTATGCACCTCAGCCCCGTCCCTCTGCCTGCCGAGATTACTTCTACCAGCACTCACATGTGCATGGTTGTATATCACTGTGTTTGAAATTTGACCGATTACATTCGGTTTCGTGCACTCGGGACACCAGCCTTACGTTGCCGTCTGGGGTGTCCCGTTCTTGATTATTGTTTTGTTTTTGCCTGTTGGCTTTTGATTTAATAAAGAGAAGTGACCTTACCTGCATTTGGACCCAGATCTCCATTTTTCCACGGGCTTCCACGCTGCGTCGTGACAGAGAGCATTGAGAAAGCCTAGTCTGGATCAACATCCTTGAATCTTGACTGTTACCCTTTGACCCACGCTCCTTTTGAGCCCTATCCGCAGGTGGGTGAGGAGTGTGAGTAGCAACACTAGTCTTCTGAGCCCGACCTTGATCCTTAGATTGAGATGGGCCAGGACCCCTTTGTTGTTTGGGCTCAGACCTGGACCTTCATGGAATGAAGGATTTAAAGGCAGCTGAGCGTGTCTTGACCACCTTAAACTTCTTGACCACTATATCAACAGAATTGCCGAAAAACTCAGAATGGGAAACTGGTGCATCAAGAAGAAAGCCTTTCTCTTTTGACCCAATGCCCGCCAAGTTCAACCACAGATACATCTCTGTAACAACATTGGCCACCCTGGATATACCAATTGCAGTGGCAGCCTGCTTACTGGCACGGAGAGCGAGATTTGTGGTTCGACACAACTCAGCCACCTCATAAGGGCATAGACCCTGACCTTTTATCAAGGTCTTTAAGCTGATCAGCATGATAAGCCTGAAGCACCACCATGGAGTGCAACGAGGCTGCAGCGTGACCTGCTGCCACGTGCGCCCCCTGCCATTTAAACAAGATGTATCTTGAAGGGGTTTGGATGGCAGGGAGGAAACCTTAAGAGAAGATGTCTCCCCCATAGAGAGATAACAAGCCAGCATCTCTTCAAAAGGGGGCATCTTCACATAACCATACTTCCACAGCCCCTCAATGTTGGCATAACTATTATGCTAAAATCTATGGATGCGAGACGAGAATGGATTTTTCCAAGCCTTCTCGATCTCCACATGGGGACAAAATGGAAGGCTCACTCGAGCTGGTGGGCTATGGCTAGAAAGATAATGCTCATCGAGGCACCACTTTCTTGGCCCGCTTCCATGGCAAGTCAAGCCTTGCCGTCCCATACAGAAATATAATATATGTGCATATATGAAATATCCATATATGAAATATGTGTTTCATATATGCTCCATCCATATATTAATCATATTAGAAAATGGAAAAATGTCATATATTGACATATAAGTCCCATACAAAAGATATATGTTTATGTATGTATAATTCATTTATTGCCATATATGGAATAAATGTGAGATATATGTCTAATCATGTGTTATATACAAATTAGATATATGCATAGCAAATTATTTATCTTTGCAGTCTATGTTACGTGTCACTTATATATGCCAGAATCTTTTAATTATGATATATATGGTTTAATTTATTTGTTCTTTTAATACAGGTTGTATGTATCAACAAAGTATGTATCACATTTCATGCCTTATGCCTTAAATGTTATATGGTGCAATAAGCTACTAATTGTAACACATTGTCAGTGAAGTCATGCAATCACAGCCTCCACCGTCACCACAGTCCTCATTTGCCTGATCGCACCTGATCGCACTCACCTGTGTTCTAAGCACCATACACCAAGTCATCATCGTCCGGTCTACCGTTCACTACCCCGAACTGTACCTGATTTCCTTGTGTTACTTACCTGTTTATACTTACCTTCCATTTTCCTGACAATACTCCTGTGTTTCTCCAGCGACTCTCCCATGTTGCTCCCTCTCATTGCAGGACTCCACAGCCTCGGCTGTCCTGCACAGATATAGACTGTCAGTATTCAGCTAAGCTTTCAAAGGACTGGTTTCAGTATTCACACTTACCCGCCAGCGCTCTCTACAATCTCCCATCTCCTGTTTATCAATAAACCTGCTTGCTATTCTCTCACCTGTTTTTGTCTGGCCTTTTTGTGACACACATCTTTATTTAAACAGTCCTTATTTAAATAGAAAAAAACCTAATTGAGCTGCACAATCAAAAATAAAAATAAGAAACAATTACATATAACTGATCAAAACAATGAACAGGCATAAGAAACAGAACATCAACCAATTGTAGTGGTTCAGCTAAAGGTCTACAGTTTTGTATTCCCAAAGCTTGGGTAGATTTTGGTTTATTGCCATCTCCAAGAGGCCCCCAGTGAAGAAATTTCCGGATCACTACATCTGTAAGAAATTAGTAAAAGTTATTTTTTTTATAATATTATTACAATAAATTGATTTACTAGGCCCAGAATTACATTTACACTTAAACGTGTTATATTAAACATCAAATTGTCTGAACCTCATATGTATTTCAGGAAGTGTTCAACATTTAAAAACAACTTTTTAACTTTGGTAGTGTTGGGTTTGTACTGTAAACTAAACTTGATTTTAGTCAACATGGTGTTGACTGCATGGCAGCATGACTTGCTGAAGTTCAAACCGAGCATCAGAATGGGGAAGAAAGGGGATTTAAGTGACTTTGAACATGGAATGGTTGTTGGTGCGAGACAGGCTGGTCTGAGTATTTCAAAAATTGCTGATCTACTGGAATTTTCACGCAGAACCAACTCTAGGGTTTACAGAGAATGGTCCGAAAAAGAGAAAATATCCAGTGAGTGGCAGTTGTGTGAACGAAAATGCCTTGTTAATGTCAGAGGTCAGAGGAGAATGTGCAGACAGGTTAGAGATGATAGAAAGGTAACAGTAACTCACATAACCATTCGTTACAACCAAGGTATGCAGAATATCATCTCTGAACCCACAACATGTCGAACCCTGAAGCAGATGGGCTACAGCAGCAGAAGACCACACTGGGTGCCACTCCTGTCAGCTAAGAACAGGAAACAGAGGCTACAATTCGCACAGGCTCACCAAAATTGAACAATAGAAGATTGGAAAAATGTTGCCTGGTCTGATGACTCTCGATTTATGCTGCGACATTCAGATGGTAGGGTCAGAATTTGGCATAAAGAATAAATGTCTTGTCTAAACGGTTCAGGCTGGTGGTGTAATGGTGTGGGGGATATTTTCTGGCAAACTTTGGGGCCCAAAGTTAGTACCAATTGAGCATCGTTTAAACACCACAGCCTACCTGAGTATTGTTGCTGACCATGTCCATCCCTTTATGGCTACAGTGTACCCATCTTCTGATGGCTACTTCCAGGAGGATAATGCACCATGTCAAAAACCTCAAATCATCTCAGAATGGTTTCTTGAAGATGACAATGAGTTCACTTTACTCAAATGGCCTCCACAGTCACCAGATCTCAATCCAATACATTTGGGATGTGGTGGAACGGGAGATTTGCATCATGAATGTGCAGCCGACAAATCTGCAGCAACTCCATGATGCCATCATGTCAATATGGACCACAATCTCTGCGGAATGTTTCCAACACCTTTTTTAATTAATGCCACGAAGAATTAATGCAGTTCTGAAGGCAAAAGGGGGTACCCGGTACTAGCAAGGTGTACCTAATAAAGTGGCCAGTGAGTGTATATTGATATTATAAAGTAAGGCATTTAAGTAGAAGCATGGAATGGTTATGTCTTCACCTCAAACTATTTATTGAAACAAAGCTAACAACAGTGGTGGCTATAACACAACAAAAAAAGTAAATTTCTCCATAACTTGTCGTGCATCCTTGAGCATCAATTAGAGCTTGACAATGATGTCTCATCCTGTTCACAAGTCGACTTATTGTCTACTGAAGCATGGTATTCCACTCTTCTTGAAGGGCTGCTCAATCAGTTCCCTGCACGATGACTCAGCTGATCCCATAGGTTTTCTATCGGATTCATATCTGGATAAAGTGCAGGCCACTCCATTTGAGGTACCCCAGCCTGCAGCACCTGATGATGAAACCTCAATCAGCTGGGGCATTGTAATCCATGAACATGAAATTAGGCCTGTTTTGCTCATGCAGAGGCACAATGACTGGATTAATTATGTTATTCATGTAGTATTGGCTTGTTACAGTACCATTCAAAATGTGTAGGGCAGTTCTGTACTGACTAGACACAGCTGCCCAGACTGTAATGGCCAGGGATACTTGCATGGGCCAGGGAGCATTCATGCTGTATAAGGAACCAATGCTGTTCTCAAAACGAAAATCTATTCACATTGAGCAGAAACGATGGCCACCCATGCTGCTGGCGACATGAAGGAGAACGCTATGCATCAGCCACTGTTGTCACCAGATGAGCCTTTGGAGGTGGTGGTGTTACATTCTGGGCAGTTGTGTCTAGTCAGTAGAGATGCGCGAGTGCTCTTCGCCCAAACAAAAGATGCGAAGATTGTGAGTGTCATCAGGTGTCAAAAAACAAAGACACAGATTATTATTTACCGATAACATGTATACTAAAATGTATTCTAAATTAATAAAAAAGTGTAGAAACCAATACAAAAGTGTAGTGTCTGAAACATTTAGCGTATACAGAGAGAGTAATAATGCTTCTTTACAACTTGAGCATTGAGGTTCCTTCACAGAATAATGCAGATGTACAATGGACTAATGAGAGGTCTGTATAAAAGGTGTTTACTGTGTTTGAACTTGTTTCGAGGTTGGCACAGTTCGCTTATCATGAGAATATTTCCATGCATGCTCTTAAAGCGAGAGAACATCTTTAGAGAGCACCACATGTTTGAGAGGGTAAAAGCCTGTAAGATTTGGGCTTGTTTTAACCTCGGCCACATGGTTGTTTATTTAGAATACTCCAAATTTTTATTATTATTATTATTATTATTATCATTAACAACAGCATTAGAACAATATGCACATGTGGTAAATGTGAGGTAGGCTGCACTTTTTTGTGGTACATTCACCTGTGCATAACATGCTTAGCTTTAAGTGTCAGAATGGTGCTAGCTAAATTAGATTCAAATTAGGATTAAAGAAAATTTTGTAAAGTGCTTAAAAGTGACCATCATGGCCCACTGATTTTGAAATGTTCACTAGCATTCAGCAGTTTTGGAGCAGTAATGTGGTTGATTAATAAACATCATCAACATGATTTAGCAATTAACAATATTTTTGCTGTTATTGCTGCAATGTTGTTAAACTTTTGGTAAACTTGTTTTCTTTGTATTAAACATGTTTTTCTGCATACGCATGGGCTTTGTTTCTGCAGCAAAGTTATGATATATCAGATCATTATCTAGTCTTGTGTAAACTCCATATAGGCAAGGCAAGGCAAGGCAAGTTTATTTATATAGCACATTTCATACACAGTGGTAATTCAAAGTGCTTTACATAAAAGAAAGTTAAATAATCATTCACAGCAATAAAAACAAGGAGTTAAAAAAAATAAAACAAGGAATTTTAAAATGACATAGAAATTGATTTAAAATGAAATTTAAAACAGTTAAATAGAAAAGGATTATACATAAAACACAATGCAGTCAGTTCGGACGTAGCACAGCGCTCATTCAACAAATGCACAGCTAAATAGATGAGTTTTGAGACTGGATTTAAATGTGGCTAATGTTTTAGCACATCTGATCTCTTCTGGAAGCTGGTTCCAGCTGCGGGCGGCATAATAGCTAAAAGCGGACTCCCCTTGTTTTGTGTGAACCCTTGGTATTTCTAACTGACTCGATCCTAATGATCTGAGTGGTCTGTTAGGTTTATATTCTGTGAGCATATCTGCAATATATTTAGGTCCTAGACCATTGAGTGACTTATAAACGAGTAAAAGTACTTTAAAATCAATCCTAAATGTAACTGGAAGCCAGTGTAAGGACCTGAGGACTGGTGTGATATGCTCAGATGTTCTGGTTCTAGTCAGAATCCTGGCAGCAGCATTCTGGATGAGCTGCAGCTGTCTGATGGTCTTCTTTGGAAGGCCGGTGAGGAGACCATTACAATAATCCACCCTGCTGGTGATAAAGGCATGAACAAGTTTCTCCAAATCTTGACTGGAAACAAAACATCTAATTCTTGCAATGTTTTTGAGATGATAGTATGCTGATTTAGTTACTGCTTTGACATGAGTACTAAAACTAAGGTCTGTCTCCAGAATCACCCCAAGATTTCTGACTTGATTTTTAGTTGTTTGACCCCTAGAGTCAAGGTATGCATTCACCTTGAGAACTTCATCTTTGTTTCCAAATGCAATGACTTCAGTTTTCTCCTTGTTTAACTGAAGAAAGTTTTGGCACATCCAACTGTTAATTTCATCAATGCATTGGCAGAGGGAGTCAATGGGGCTATAATCATTTGGAGATAAGGCTAGGTATATCTGGGTATCATCAGCATAGCTGTGATTGACAATTTGGTTCTTCCTCATTACCTGACTTAGTGGGAGCATATACAGGCTAAACAAGAGCGGTGCAATAATTGAGCATTGTGGGACTCCACATGTCATGGACGTCCACTTAGACTTATGCTCTCCTATACTCACATAATAACCTCTCCCTTCTAAGTATGACCTGAACCATTTGAGTGCCATCCCAGAAAGCCCGACCCAGTTTTCCAATCTCTCTAGAAGTATGTTATGATCGACAGTGTCAAACGCAGCACTAAGATCTAGTAGTACCAGCACTGATATTTTGCCAGAATCAGAATTAAAGCGAATATTATTTAATATCTTAATGAGTGCTGTCTCTGTGCTGTGATGCACGCGGAAACCAGATTGAAAATTATCCAGGTATCCATTTGAGTTTAAGTAGTTGTTCAGCTGATTAAAAACTACCTTCTCAATAATCTTACCTATGAAAGGAAGATTTGATATTGGTCTATAGTTGCTCAACATGGTGTTATCAAGATTACGCTTTTTCAGAAGGGGCTTAACAACTGCAGTTTTCAGGGAGTTTGGAAAAGTGAGGTGTTCACCACTTCTAAGAGATCTGCTTCTAAACAGTTAAGCACACTTTTGAAAAAAGATGTGGGAAGTGTGTCAAGATAGCAGGTTGACGATTTAAGATGCTGTACTATTTCTTCAAAAATTTTGCTATCAATTGTTTTAAAAACAGACATAGTCACTTCTTTTTGAGATTGCTGTCGAACCTGTGTGACCTCTGTATTACAGGAAGATGTGCCAATCTCCTTCCTGATATTACTGATCTTCTCTGAAAAGAAGGAAGCAAACTCATTGCATTTGCTGTCAGAGAGCATTTCACTGGGAATCTGACTTGGGGGGTTTGTCAGTCTCTCAACAGTAGCAAAAAGAGTGCAAGTGTTGTTTAAGTTACTGTTTATAAGGTTTGAGAAGAAGGTCTGTCTAGCTGTGGCTAGTTCAAAATTGAAAGCATGAAGGCTGTCTTTATAGATGCTATAGTGTATTTCAAGTTTCGTCTTCCGCCACATCTGCTCAGTTTTTCTGCATTGTCTTTTCATATTCTGAACTGCTGTTGATTTTCTCCAAAATGATTTTTGTCTGCCATTCTTCTTGCTGACCTTTATCGGTGCAATATCATAAATAACATTCTTAACTTTTGAGTTAAATGAATCCAGGAGAAGATCAACAGAGTCTGCAGAAATGCTTGGTGTTAAAGATATTGCCTTCATAAATAGCACACTAGTGTTATCATTAATGCATCTCTTTCTGACAGAGACAGATCTAGATTTAGTGGTGACAGAGATCAGACAGAGCTACATCCTTAATGACAATGGATGAAATGTTTAGACCTCTACTGATGAGTAAATCTAGAGTGTGTCCACGATTGTGTGTGGGTCCATGCACATGCTGAATCAGGTCAAAAGTGTTTAAAACAGTTATAATTTATTTTGTAGTTTTGATTTCAGCATTATCTATGTGAATATTAAAATCCCTTGCAATAGCAAAACAGTCAAACTCTGAGGAAATCATTGATAACAGTTCTGTGAACTCTTCAACAAAGGCTGGAGAGTATTTTTGGAGGCCTGTAAATGACGATAAACAGAATGCGTGGGGCACCTTTTTTTTTGTTGATATCTGGGGGCTTGCAGAGAGTTTGGTCCCAGCATACACCAATTCCTCCATTTTCTGTGAAAAGCTTAGAAGTGGAGATGCTGGAGAGAGGGATAGTGTGTCTGGTGAGCGGGGCTCTAGCTCTGGTGTTTCTGGTGACTGTGATGTGTTGTCCTGGCTTCCCAGGCTGTTTTCCAGAAAGTCGTCCTTGGGTGCTTAGTCTTGGAGCTGTTGTAATACGTCACAGTCTGCATGTGATGAGCTCTGTGTGCAGGGCTCAGCCGGGATGTCCATGAGCAGTGCTTGTTTTGGCTGTGTGGCGTTATCAGTATCCTTGTGGGATTCTTCAACCACATAATGACTCGGAAGCTGATATGAAGTCCTGTGGTCACTCATATTCTGTACAGGTGAGTGTGTGAGTGGATTGGCACACACCACTGAAGGATGACGGAGGGAGAAATAGAAATTGTCCTTTAGCACTCTTGCACCAAGTTTGTTTGGGTGGAGGCCATCCAGTTTAAACAGTTGTCTGTGGCCCCAGAAAATATTGAAGTTGTCGATGAAGTTGACTCCTTTTGTACTGCAGGTTCTTTGTAGCCAAGTATTCAGCCCAAGCAACCGTGAAAACATGTTAGTTCCCCTTGCTGGGAGTGGTCCACTGATGAACGACTGAACTTCAAGTATTTGAAGTGTTTCAAAGAGTTCACTGAAATCTTGCTTAAGCATTTCTGACTGCCCTTTCCGAATATTATTCTTCCCCACATGGATGATGACTCGATTTGCAGTCTTGTGCTTCATCACAATGCTCCAAAGTTCCTTGTTCACATCAGAGACGGTTGCTTGAGGAAAGCAGCAGGTAGTAGTAGTCCTGGTACTGACGTTTATAATAATAGAGTCGCCCACTATCAGAGTCCTGGGCTCGGCTGCGCTCTAAGCTGAATGCCGCTGTCTGCTCGACCTTGAGCGCCTGTAAGTAGCAATGTTAGCTGCTGGCTGATTCGATCCGAGTTTTGTCATATTTTGGGATTCCTCATCCACATTCATCAATGCTTCAAATCTGTTCTCAAGATGTATAGGGGGTTGTAGAATACCAGTGCTTACAAGTCTTGTCATAGCCGTATCTGGGGTAGAGGATGCTACAGCAGCAATACGAGATACTTGTGACAATCTGATGTCTCGAGAGCCTTTGGGTCTCGCTCCCTGTTTGTGCCATCGATTAGTCCGTCGATCAGTTTCGGCTTGTTCCTCTACACTTGGTATAAACTGTTGAGATTCACTAGATTCATAGGACTCACCGGCTGTATGTTGAGTGGTTCCGTGGTGACCATCTGCTGTATGTTCCGTCTGTTTTGGAAGTCCAGCAAGTAACTTTGTTTCAAGAACCACAATCCTTTGTAGAAGTTTGTGGCAGTTCATGCAGAAAGTAGATTCCACTAGAGGCATTTTCTCTCATCTGTTTGAATGTAGACAGCTGTATTTTTCTGTCTCCGGAATGTAAACTGCTAACAGTGGGAGGCAAAGAGTCCTCTTTTTCCCAAAAATTTGTTGTTTGAGCACTGTGCTGATCTGCTGAAGTTAAAATCTTAGAGAGATCTGAGAAAAGAACAAAAATAGGGAGCAAAGCGCAGAGCAATAAGCAAGAGCATCCGAATGGTAGCAAAGCCGGAAGCGAAGTGGCTAAAGCTGTACATTTATTTGTAAATTTAATTTTAAATATAGCTAAAGCTGTAAATTTAACTCATTGTTACAAGTATCGTAGAACCATCACTTCTACCACAAAAGACAGCTTTGTAAGTAATCTTCCTGCTTTATCTCAATTCCTCAGCATATCCAACAGCGCAGAAAAACTTGATGATGTAGCAGAAACTATGGACTCTCTCTTTTCTAGCACTTTTGATACGGTTGCTCCTTTACGTTTAAGGAAGAATAAGGAAACGAGTCCAACACCATGTTATAATGAGCACACTCACGCCCTAAAGAGAGCAGCCCGGAAAATGGAGCACAGCTGGAGGAAAACAAAACTAGAGGTATTTCGTATTGCTTGGCGGGAAAGTACCCTATTCTACAGAAAAACATTAAAAACTGCTGGATATGATTACTTTATGTCTCCTTTAGAAGAAAACTAAGATAACCCCAGGTATTTATTCAATACAGTGGCAAAATTAACAAAATGTAAAGGATCAACAGGTCTTGACATTTCCCTACAACACAGCAGTAATGACTTCATGAACTATTTTACTTCCAAAATCGATTCTATTAGAGATAAAATTGTAATCATGCAGCCATAAGCTACAGTATCACATCAAATAGTGCACTGTAGATCCCTTGAGGAACAATTCCGCTCATGCTTTACTATAGGCGAGGTATAGGCGAGGAAGAATTGTATAAGAATTGTAATGACTTCATGAACTATTTTACTTCCAAAATCGATTCTATTAGAGATAAAATTGTAATCATGCAGCCATAAGCTACAGTATCACATCAAATAGTGCACTGTAGATCCCCTGAGGAACAATTCCGCTCATGCTCTACTATAGGCGAGGTATAGGCGAGGAAGAATTGTGTAAACTTGTTAAATCAGCTAAACCGACAACATGTATGTTAAACCCCATTTATATAAAATACTAAACTACTAAAAGAGGTACTTCCAGAAGTCATAGATCCTCTTTTGGCTATTACTAATTTGTCATTGTCATTAGTATATGTCCCCAAAACCTTTAAATTGGCTGTTATTAATCCTCTCGTTAAAAAAACACAACTTGACCCCAAGTTAACTAAAGACCGATCTCGAATCAATTTTGTGTGGGGGCCATTACTAGGGCCATTACTTTTCACGTTTTACATGTTACCCTTGGGGAATATCATCAGGAAACATGGGGTTAGCTTTCACAGTTATACTGATGATACTCAGCTCTAAATTTCTTCACGGCCCAGTGAAACACACCAAATTGAGAAACGTATGGAATGCATAGTTGATATACATCCATAGTGGATGACAAGTTTTTTCTTACTGCTAAATAAAAAAAACGGTGTTAATTATCAGACCTAAACCCCCCACAAATAATAACCTAGAACACTTGATGGCGGCTGTCTATTCTTCGTCATCAGTCAGGAACCTTGGTGTGCTATTTTAAAGCAATTTCTCATTTGACAGCCACGTTTCTGGCATTTGTAAAACTGCATTTTTTCATCTAAAAAATATATCTAAACTGAGACCTATGCAATGTCATTTGCAATGTCAAATGCATAAATGTTAATTCATGTGTTTATGACCTCAAGATTAGATTATTGCACTGCTTTATTGGGTGGATGTTCTGCATGCTTAATAAACAAGCTACAGATGGTTCAAAATGCAGCATCTAGAGTCCTTACTAGAACCAGGAAGTATGACCACTTTAGCCCGTTTCTGTCAACACTGCACTGGCTCCCTATTAAGCATTATATACATTTTTAAATCTTGTTAATTACTTATAGTAAGCCCTGAATGGTTTAGCTCATCAGTACTTGAGCGAGCTCTTATGCCATTATAGTCCTCCACGTCCACTACTTTCTCAAACTCTGGCCATTTGATAATACCTAGAATATCAAAATCAGCTGCAGGCAGCAGATCCTTTTTCTATTTAGCGCCCAAACTCTGGAACAATCTACCTAACAATGTTTGGGAGGCAGACACACTCTGTCAGTTTAAATCTAGATTAAAGACCCATCTCTTTAACCCGGCATACACATAGCATACTAATACACTTCTAATATTCAAATCCGTTTAAGGTTTGTTAGGCTGCATTAATTAGGTCAACCAGAAGCGGGAACACTTACCATAAAACACCCAATGTACTTGTTACATCGTAAGAAGATAGACAGCTACGCTAATATTAGTCCGTATCCTTCTTATTCTGAGGTCACCGTAGCCACCCGATCCGGTCCTTATACAGCCCAGATGGTCACTGCAGTAACCAGATCCAGTCCGTATCCAGATCAGATGATGGATCAGCACCTAGAGACAACCTCTACAGCTTATACAGCCCTGAACATCAGCAAAGTCTAGGACACGTAGATGAGCCCCAGAGACAGACCCCCAGAGACAGACCCCAATTTAGGACCCCGTCACCTAGACAGCCATCGGGAAAATACCACTGAAACCAGTGGACCCCTTAAAATCTGACTTTGCTGCAGTTGGAACAAACTGCTTGTTTGTCTGGCCAGGGGGGAACTGGCCCCTCGACTGAGCCTGGTTTCTCCCAAGGTTTGTTTTTCCATTCTGTCATCGATGGAGTTTTGATTCCTTGCCACTGTCACCTCTGGCTTGCTTAGTTGGGGACACTTCATTTGCAGCAATATCATCGACTTGATTGCACAGATACTATTTAAACTTGATATTTGAATTTGATATTGTGCAGTTGCTTTGTTCAAAATGTTATTGTTAAAAGTGCTATACAAATAAAGGTGATTTGGCTTGACTTGACTTTGTCCTTGCCTGGGTTCCCTACACAGCTGTTTCCTTTCCTTTCTTTCACAACATCTATAAACAACAACCAAAGATGAAAGGCTTCATCCTTCCTGAACTTTTTGCTAAAAGATCCCATATCTACATCCCCTTTATTTACTTTTCTACAGTTCAGCAAAGCTTGCAGACAGGAGTTGCTGAGCCATCTGTTCTCTGTGTTTCCTAGACTTGCCTTCAACCATGTTGGAGTATGCACAGGCATTGTTGTTTCAACTAGGAGCAAGTTGTGGCCCATGTTGGCAGCGGCCCAAACCTATTTAAGGACAAAAGTGATAGAAGCCCATGCCTATATAGTCACATGGTTTGCTGGGTCTCCAACATACAGTACAAGCAGGGCCGTACCCACCATTGAGGTCCCTGAGGTCCGGACCTCTGTATTTTTCCAATAATAAAAGTTGTAAAATAATAACCTTATATTAGCCAAGAGAACAGATAATCTCATCCAAGACGCCTCAGCGCCAGCGTTACAGCGCAGCACTTATCAATGTCAACGTGTTCGTGGTGGATGGCCAATCAAATCAAAGTAGGCGGGGTTTATGTGCACAGGCGCTAAGTGTACAAACTGCAGCTCGACGCCTCAGTTATGGAGTGCAAGGTGTAAGTAGCTAAACCAAATATTTCCAATTTGACCACTGTTTTAACATAAAAAAGGTTAAACGACCGACAGAAATATTCAGGGATGTAAACAAATACATTTTTGTCTGATTTCATGTTTAAGAATCTGTTATCTTGAAAAATTATTTATTCTACTGCACACTGACTTAATTTTAAACCTATATTGAAATCCAATTTATGAGCCTCAAAACATTTTAAAATCCACACATGTAGGTCAGAAAAATCAAAATTGTCACGGGGGAGCATGCCCCCGAACCCTCCTAGTAATCTATATTTTGGGACCTCGGTATTTATAAAAACCTGTGTACGGCCCTGAGTACAAGTGACACCAGCTAATGGTGACCTGAGGGATATTATCAACCTCAACCTAAGATTTGCACATTTGCTCTCCTTAAATAGGAGTAAAATGTAATTTTGTCAGACAGTTTTAACCAAAACAATTAACATTGCATTCAAGGTATACATTTTATCAATTCAGGCATCCTTTGAGAATTGAACCAATGACCGTGGTCTTACTATTACCAATCTCTCCTGTTTTAACATCAATTTACTCTAGGCTCATTAGATTTCCCATGACAGGCTTTGTTCTCAGATACGAAGACTTTGATTTGCTGGTAGCCTATCCGCTAAACTGAGAGCCTAAATAGATTGACTTAAAATAAATAGTGACTATATACAACAATGCCTCTCCAAGCAATCTCACATACACTCTTACCACCACTCACACACATCATCAGCACCTTCCCCAATGCGTTCAAACTGACTCGGGTAACCCCACTGCTCAAAAAAACTAAATTTAACATTTCACTCACAGATAGCTACAGACCTGTCTCTCTCCTTACATTCATAGCTAAAATACTGGAGTTGTTTCCAGCAAGTTATCATAATTTCTGTCAAAGAATCATCTACTGGACACCAACCAATCAGGTTTCAGACGTGGACATTCAACTGAGACGGCGCTACTCTCAGTCACTGAAGGCTTGTGGATTGCAAAAGCTGATTATAAATCATCAATTCTCATTCTGTTGTATCATCTGCTGCTTTTTACACGGTTAACCATCAGATCCTCCTGTCCACCCTCTCATCACTGGGCATCACAGGGATTCCACTTCACTGGTTTTAATCCTATCTCACTGGCAGGTCCTTCAAGGTGACCTGGGGAGGGGAGGAATCCAGAGCACATCAACTGGTCACTGAGGTTCCTCAGGGATCAATTCTGCACGCATCTCTGGCTGCCTGGCGGACATCTCGGCATGGATGAAAGAACATCACCTACAGCTCAACCTGGCAAAGACTGAGCTTCTTGACTTCCCTGCCACTTCAACTCTACAACAATATTTCTGACTGAGCTCGATGGGGTAATAGTTGATAAATCTATCTGGTTGGTAAAATCATTCGGGGTAATTCTCGATGACCAGCTCACTTTCAAAGACCACATTGCAAAAACTGCTCGATCCTGCAGGTTTGCATTGCACATCATCAGAAAGACCAGGCCCTTCCTTACACAGCACATTGCACAACTTCTTGTCCAGGCCCTTGTCATTTCTAGACTGGACTACTGCAATGTTTTTCTAGCTGGACTTCCATTATGCACAATCAAACCTTAATAGATGATTCAGAATGCTACAGCATGATTGGTCTTCAGCGAACCCAAAAGGGCCCATGTCACAGCTCTCTTTTTCTCCCTGCATCGGCTCCCGGTGGCAGCTTGCATCAAGTTCAAGACACTGATGCTTGCATATATAACATTCACAGGCTCAGCACCCTCCTACTTCCACTCACTGATGACAATCTACATCCCCTCCAGAAGCCTGAGATCTGCGAGTGAGCGACGCCTCATGGTGCCATCACAGAGTGGCACAAAATCACTTTCCAGAACATTTTCATTCATAGTTTCTAGCCGGTGGAATGAACTTCCCACCCCTATTCGGAAAGCTGAGTACCTGACAATTTTCACCTGAAAATTTCCATCTTCACTTGACTTTTTCTGCTTCTTCTTAAAATAAGGACCTTTGCTCTCTCCTTAACCTCTCTCTTGCATACTTTCATGCTGTATTTTATAGCTGTTTGTGTGTTGTTTGAAATCAAGTTGATGTATACTGTAAACGTCCATGTAGCACAATCTTCATTTATATACAGTATACTGAACATTTCCGTAATGTTCAATAAATAAAGTGTGTTGATACCTGTCATCTTCCCTTAATTGTTTAATTTTGTGGAATTATTTACACATATACCCCTTCGGAATGGTATTCAAGGTTAAGTGTATCTCATCATGCATAATGTTCTGGAAATAAATCATGATACTTTTTTTCCGAGATCTTGTGAGATGTCACAGAAACATTTTCAGTGTAAGTCAAATATGAATAATAATTAGATACATATAATTTGGTAGTAAAACAAAGTGTTGTATATTTAATTGGTGCAAAGATGAATATGTTTGTTTTGTACAACATTTGCAACTGCTTTTAACCACTTCATTGGACGCACCACGGTTACTAAATTGTGTCAACTGTTATAGGGTATCAAACAAAATATCAAAATAAAGCTCTGCAAAGGCTTGAATTTTTAACAACACTTGACATGTGTCCCAGTGGGTAATGAAAAGTTCTACCCACACTAGACACACGCCGACTTGAACACTTCGGCCAAATACAGTAAATATGAAATTTGAGCAGACAAGTAGTCAAGTGCAAAGACCGCAAGCCTGTTATCTCTGCAGAATGCTAGTTGGTATTACCCATCAAGGGGGTGTTTTCAGAACACAATGGGCATTTTCAACTGGTTTACCTACATTTTTCTAAACCACTGAGGGCTTGGTTTAGGGGTTGGCTTTCAAGTACGAAAAAAAATAAAAAATAAACAACTTGTAGTTTGAAATTGCCCACTGATTAAGAAACACCTATTTTGTGTTGCTTGTGCACTACTCAGTAGTCTAACTGATAACAGGTGCATCCTATTCATAACTCATGTTTGTTGAATCACCTGGCATTCATGGCACAATTTTAAACAATCGTGCATCTACAGGTTCTTTATTATTTCTATATTTCTTTGTTTTACAGGCTTGTTTTATGTTGAATATGGATAGTCTACATAAAGCATGAAGACTAGACATTTTTGAAAGGTAATAGATGTTTTTCAAATAACTTTTCATGTCTATTAGACACATGAAAAAATAAATACAAGGTTCCCATTACTTCTCTTTCTTTGTACTGAGGAATTTACTTACACAAACCTGTTTACAGTTTTACACACAGGCCAGATCACTGCTTCTGAGCATGCAAAATGTACATAGCCTATATTTTTTATTATTACATTTGTTTCCCTCTCTGTGCCAACAGATGTTGATGCAACTAAATTCTCAATAAAACAGTTTTAATTTATATGTTTTACTGTTTCTGTTGTCAGACAACGGAATTAATATGAAAAAGTGATTGAAATGCGACCCATTAAGACTACATACCTAGCTCTTCTTTGCCAGATTTTAATCTGCACAAAAATCATTATAATCGAGCCGTTGTCTGATTAAATAAAATACCCATAAGATAAGGACAATAGCTGTGCTGTGATGTTGGCTATACTTGCATCTAAAATTAGAGAAGCAAGCAACATATTGTCTGTGTTTAACTGAATTAAGCTCTGCTCTTCTCTGCCGTGCGCTGAGCAGAAACTGAGCAAATGCAGAGAGAGAGAGCGAGATGTGTGTGTGTGTGTGTGCACGCTGAACAGAAACTGAGCAGATGTGGAGAGAGAGAGATGTGTGTACGCGTGTTGAACAGAAACTGAGCAGACAGACCGAGAGAGAGAGACAGAGAGAAAGATGTGTGTGCGTGTGCTGAACAGAAACTGAGCAGACAGATGAAAACCCTGCTGGAAAAACCAGCATAGACCAGCATAATTCCCATGCTGGTTTATGCTGGTCTATGCTGGTATATGCTGGTTTGGTACTGGTTTAGCTGGTGGACCAGCAAGATAATGCTGGTCTACCAGCAAGATAATGCTGGTCTACCAGCCTGGTCTTGCTGGTGATGCTGGTCTACCAGCCTGGTCTTGCTGGTTTTGCTGGTGATGCTGGTTAACCAGCAAGGTCTCATTAACACTTTAAACCGAGGCCTCATTAACCCTTTAAACACCTCTGGTGTTTAACGCCCCCTGCCCTCTCGAGTTACGGCTCTCAAGTTCTGTTAGGGTGGAGCACCGGGTTATGGTGATATGTCTCTCGACTAGTATTATAAACTATTAAACACCTCTGGTATTACTAATATTTACAAGCTAAGCCTACAGGTAAGTATGGTGAATCCAGGTAAATACACCAGGTAAGTATAAAAACAATACATTTGTATTATCAAAATAAATACATAAATAAATAGTAAAATCTCAATAAATATATAAATGTCAATCAATAGAAAAATAGAAATAGGTCAATAAATTAATAAATAGTGTGTAAAAAGGTAACAAAATAGATTATATACAGTATCAGTATCCAATGTATCAATCACAACACTTCTATAAAGGAAACTGCTCACTTAAAATTGACCCTGAGTGAATTATTTCCAATATATATCAGCATTTGTAGATGACTACTAGTCAATAGCAATAACCATAACATAAATTTAAATGTCAAATAAAAATAAACAGCATATTATGTGAAACACACACACACACACACACACACACACATTCATCAACCCCCACAGTTGCAGGCCTGGATCATTGCTATAGGTTGCATTGTGGCCGATTAAAATCAAATTAATAAGCAAACCCTAAATGGAATAACACAAACAAGGTATCATTTTAAAGCTTAGAATCTCAGCTTTTTAATGAATGTAATTCTTAATTAGCATATTTTGATCAACTCTTAACAAGCGCTGAGCAGTCCCTCTAAACCAAAGTGTATCGCAGGCGGGACGCCCCCCTCCACGAAAATATTACTAATCATATTTTTCAAACCACTACGTTGATCAACAACAAAAAACATGGATATCAATTGAAAGCTTAGAGTCTGAGCTTTACAATGCATGTATTATTATTATTATTATTATTATTTATGTATTTAAAAAAATGCATCATACATGGTAGAAAATCCCATGTCATTATTTTCAGAAAATTCTCACGATTTCAATGAGCCCAATCATACCAAAATCTGTCATTTAGATCTAGATATTCGTCGTCGCACATAATATAGCACGTAAAACTCCAAATGCGCACATTGTAATATGGATTATTTCATGAGACATGCTCCGATCGTGGAAAATGGCATATCATTATTTACAGCAGATTATCACGATTGAAATGAGTCAAAACAATCCATTGCATCTTTCGTGTGTATTGAATAAATCCGTTGGAGAGCTCAATTGAAAACTTGGCAAGCAAAATGTAAAACCTAGAATGTTTCTGTCTATTTTATCTTTTTTTTAATACATTTTTTTATAATAATTAGGTATAATTTTAAAGCTTAGAAATTCAGCTTTCGAATGCATCCAACCATTTTGATCAACTCCTAACCAGTGATGCCTAGTCAGTCAAAACCGAAGTGTACTGCCGACGGGAAAAAAATAACAATCATATTTTTCAAAAGCAATGCCTTGATCAACACAAAATAGGCGTCATTTGAAAGCTTGGGGTCTGACCTTTACAATGCATTTGGCCACTTTGATTAACTCCTAAATAGTGCTGAGTTATTTTCGGATAAATATATATTTTTTTTTTTCATAAATTAAAATAAAATAAAAATTGTGCCATGTACTCTAATATGTCAGAAACATCATACAGCTCAGATAGTCATGTGTCATATGTCATTTGAAAGGTCTCATCGAGTAGAATAAAACAAGTATAATTGTTTGGGGTTTTGCCTAAACTTGAGTGAGACATTACTTCAATTTCAAAACTGTAAAGGGCTAAGAGAAAGGCTACCTTGTTTCCAAACGCTGTAACTTTAGATTACTTCATGATATCACCACGGTTTAATTCACATACAGCACACATGTTGGGGAACATCACCAAAAAATAAATTTTCTCCTACCTTATTTCTTTCATGAGATATTGAACATCAAATAAGAATAATATGAAAAATTTCCCTTTTCTCAACGATTTTTTCCCCCCTAAAAATATAGAAAGATTTATATCAAACGATACCTACTTTTTGACTCTCCTCACTACGGACTTGAAGTTATGAGTCATTATTTTTGTGTATGGCACTCAGAGAACAGTTTTTAAAATTCCTTCAGTGAGTCAAGAGCTAAACAAAAAGGCCTATTTCGTTATAAAATACTGTAACTTTTGGATACTTTATGCTATCACCATAAATGGTGTCACCACACATTTGAAACAGATACAGCTAACATGCTGGGGAACATCATCAAAAATAATTTTCCTCCTACCTTATTTATATCCTGAGATATTGAATGTCAAATAAGACAAATATGCAACATTTCTCGAGCACTCAAATATTTCTTAAATTTTCATCAGCTATTTCTCAAGAGGAGAATGTCCAAATGAAATAATTGTTTAACGTTTTCTATAAAATGATACCAACCTTTTGACTCTCCTTGCTACAGTCTTCGAGTTACGAGTCATTATTTTTGTGTATGTCACTCAGAAAAAACAAATGCCCTCAGGGCTTAAAGGGTTAATGATGCTGGTCTACTAGCATGGTCTTGTTTGATTTTTGTTTTAGCTCATTACCTTGTACACATTTATTCAGCCAGTACTTACATGGTCCATTTAATAAGTTGATTAAGTTGCTTGTTTATTGGTAAGTTTAAATTACTGAAATATAAGAGAATGAAATAGAAATTAGGCCAGCAAATTCAAGAAATTCTTCAAGGGAAGTACATTAATATATTGTAAATACTTGGCCTGCAATACAACACATACCATTATCTCAATTTTCATACAAATTAATTACAATAAATATAAAACTAAACTAAATATTATAAAACATTAACATCTGTTTGAAATAAGTTTTGTTATCGCAACAATATATTTGCACGTTACATTCACATTTATAGGAATTACTTGATAGCATTGCTACCATGACAATATATACAGTACATTCAATATTCACATTAATAAATGATCATGCTTCCCTTGATACTTTATGTGTGAGATGAATACATGCCTCTTCAACATCTACATTTTCTAACCTTTGTGGCAATATGGCCTGCAACAGTCAGTTAACAAACACTGTACACCAATATAAGAGATTACATTAACAGTGTTCCTACAAGCATCCTCTGACAATGTATTGTAAAGGATGTTTAATCAAAAAGTACATTAAAGAAACTTTGGAAAGCATTGTATCATTTTCAGTTTCAATGTCAGTTGCAACCCGTAAGGCCCCATTACACTGAGCATGTTTAGGGCATAGCACTGAATTGTGGCGTCACATGCGATGTCACACTCCAGTCTTCCTCTCAAAGGGGGTCTTAGCTTGAGGGTATCCCCTGCTGAGATCTTAAGATGTTCAGTGTGTTGTAGCTGAAAGACCCTGGCTAGATGTTTTGACAGTCGACCTTGTGGGAACCGCAGTGGGATACTTCTGGTGGTGCCTGTTGAGTTAGCAGTGTTCATCCTTACCTTAAAGGGATAGTTCACTCTAAAATGATAATTCTGTCCTTAATTACTCACCCTCATGTCGTTCCAAACCCGTAAGACCATATTTCATCTTCGGAACACAGTTTAAGATATTTTTGATGAAATCCGAGAGCACTTTGACCCTCCCATAGACAGCAAGGGTACTACCACGATCAAGGCACAGAAAATCACCAAGATGATCGACAAAGTAATCCATGTGACATCAGTGGTTCAACTGTAATGTTACGCAGCTACGAGAATAATTTTTGTGCAAAGAAAACAAAAATAACGACTTTGTTCACAACAGTACCATGACGCAAACACGTGGTGGTGCCAGCGCTGACCCAGATCTGGAGTGATGACGGTGAACACAAGGCAGCAGGCACGGCGCATGTGTTCATCGTCATCACGCCAGATCTGGGTCACCGCCACGTGCTTGTGTCATGGTACTGTCGAGAACGCACGTCCACAAGTGACGCAGTAGAGACGAAAATTTTGAATAAACTTTGTTTGTTTTCTTTGCGCAAAAATTTTTTTCTCGTAGCTTCGTAATATTACAGTTGAACCACTGATTTATTTCTCCCGTTCTCTCTCACAGAAGCACACACAGTACAGACACGCATTCGCGCATACATGCGGAAACGCGCATAGAAACTTGTTGTCAGAGCTGCCCTGCGAATTTCTCAATAATATAGTTTTGCAGCTGTAGCAAGGTTCTTGAAGCAATGCAACTTAAAGATTCGCTATTAGTAGACGCTGCTTATTACATGGGGTTGTGGGGTTTGTACACGAAAACTGCATATCATATGCACGGCAACAAATTTCATATCATATGCAAACGAAAACTGCGTATTATATGAATGCCAAACACGTGCGTATCATAAGAACGCCAAAGTCAATTTTTGCGTATCAATACCACAATTTTTCGTTTTTATTTGGCATACTATTTATTCGCATTTTCATGAGACTGGGCAAATTAGTTCAACACACACGAGAATTCAGGATGGAAACATGGAAAAAATGACTTGTTTTTCTCGCAATTGCAAGTTTATATCTCACAATTCCGAGAAAAAACAAGTCAGAATTGTGAGATAAAAAGTATTTTAGTAATTTACAGATAATCTTCTATATCGGGATATGTATTGTTATCAGGATATGAAACAGGATATGAGATTTTGGTCATATTGCACAGCGCTTCTGACCAGTGTCAATGAATGGGTTGTGCCCTGCCCTGACCTCAAGATTTGTGCAGCTTGAACCAGGTCTGACTTCACTTTCATTTTCTCCCCGCAGTTGGCAACAAGAGGCAGTACCTGAAACCACAAAAAAAACATTTAGAAAAAATAATTCTACAAAACATGCACCAATCAGCAGATGGGTGTTTTAAAATGAAGGCTCATAAAAGCAGGATTAAGCTGTTTAATTAACTAACTATATGATCAGACTAATTCAAGCTTGATTTAAAAGGGTGGAGTTTTTGGACATATAATTGTAATATGGAACAGCTTTTTTATGAGTGGGACCCTGTTTTGTTTGTGTCATTCACATTCATGAGGATGCACATGCCTCTGCCCTCTGGGAGGCACTACATGTCTTTGTACCTTGACAGGTGCTCTGTATCTAAAGTAAGTCAACCTGCATTATGAAGTAGAATGTCCCCAAAATAAGCCTGAAATAAGACTGGCTTAACTGGAAATCTTCTTTAAACAACACTCAGGTGTGATTGGTAGAAGAGCTCACCATGTTGACCGTGTCATCTGGATCCAGTTGTAGATAAAGATCGCCAGATGGAGACATGGTCTGCACAGGATCAAGAAGAACAGTACTAAATGTAGTAAAGCCCTAATTATGTCATTCCCTAATTGAAAAAGTAGATAAATCCCTCACCTCATCATCTGCAGTGCTCAGGTGTGGACTGATTCTGTCCCCTTGATTGTCACCAGTGAAAGTTAAAGCCTGAACAACCAGGATATGGATTTTCTAAATAAGAAAATTATATAAGATACTTAGTCTTATTTCCTGGGGGGGATCTAAATTAAGTGCATTTTACTTAAGTAAAATTATCTGCCAGTGTGGTAATAAAAATTATTTTAATGCAAATGGAAAACAAGATTATTCGGAGTGTCTATTACTAAGTGCAAATTTACAGTAGCTTCGCCCTCCAATGTCACACAAGGTTAAATACAACGCGCGTGAATAACAGCTTCAGTGGTGTAGGCAGTAACGGGCTTTTGCCGAGCAACTCTTCTCACTTTTCCCATCACATATCACATTGGAATTTATTTTTCATAAAAATAAAGAAAATGTCCTAAAAGTGGAAGTAAAGTACCTAATGAGAGTTTAATAATGATAAAAGTATTTATAATTTTTATAAATATAATAATTTACACCCTGTTATTATTGCATCCTGTTAACGTACAACAATACTGAGGTGCAAATAATATGTATCTATCAGTATAAAGTATAAATAGCATCTAATTATTATTTACACTTATTACAAAGAACTGCAACTTTTAAATTGTAAATAGAATATATCACTATTTTCACTGTGTAAATAGCATCTAGAGCTATTTGCAATTGCTGTATATAGGATCTATCACTAAGAAAGTATGCTAATCCCACTTAGTGTAAATAGCCGCTGCCATATTTTTCTTACCCTATTGGTAGATCATTTGCAAAATAAGAAAAATGCTCTTACATTAGAAAAAAATTTTCTTTTTAATTTGCCCGTGCGATACCATGAAAACGAATAGCCTATTAGTTCAATAACCTACCGTTCTGCCAGTTTTCACCTGTGGTATTATAACAGTGATAAGAATTAAACTTGTATTGACTCTGAAGTATGCGTCTTTTTGTCAGGTGCTGTTGCCATGGTGAATCGTAATATCAGAGCTCAATTGATCACGGCTTTTTATAGTCATGGTGTATGCGCTTAACTCAGAGTCAACCTACACAGTGTTGATTGAACTAACTCAATTCAGCTGTTCTGAAACCGAAAACTCAAGAGTTTCCCAACTTAGAGTAAAGGCAGAGACACACTGCATGATTTTTGCCTGTCCCAGACAAAAGATTGGCATCATGAAACAATCATGGCGAATCAGAAAATGCCCCAAAAAATTCACGATGCCAGTCTTTTGTCTGGGACAGCCAAAAAGCATGCAGTGTGTCTCGGGCTTAAGTCAACTCAGAGTTCAAGTTTTAACTCAGAGTTGGTTGAACCTCCTTATTGAAATGGGCCCCAGATATGGTTGTAGAAGAGCTCACCATGTTGGCCGTGTCATCTGGATCCAGTTTTAGATCAAGATCGCCAGATGGAGACATGGTCTGCACAGGATCAAGAAGAGATAGCACAAGCACAGAGGGAAAAAACTGCACTCAATGTAGTAAAGGCCAAGCATAATTATGTCTTTTAAATAAAAAAAATTAAAATACTCTCTCACCTCAACATCTGCAGTGTGTGATCCTGAACCATCTGCCACCTTTAAATAACATCTGCAGGTAAGACTGAATCATACATTCTCTGAATATAATATAATTATATAATATAATTGATACACTCCAAGGATTACAACATATTTCTCATGGACTGACTTACATCCAAATATCCTCTTTTCAGTCTTGCACGGGGAAATGTAACTGTGCTCTTAGGCTCTAAGTACAATTTGTACTTGCGTTTTGACAATCTAAAATTAAAAAAGGACATGGACATAATTATTAACAGACATATTCTTGAATAATAAGATGTTGAATTTACACAGTAATTATGTTTCTAAACGCTATGCCTCATATGCAACCAACCCTTAAAGGGAGACTAAATAAGGTTTGGGAGCTTTATTTTAGGGAAAGAAAGTCGCTAAAGGGGTCTGCAATTTTTCTAAGTTGGCAACACTGTGCATCTCCATTTCTCCAACTACAGTTGGGCCACGGGTCAAACAGAAAATACACACTGCGTTAATCGCGTGTTAATAAAATTAGTGCCGTTAAAAGCAATTTGTGTTAACGCGTTATTAACTTTGACAGCACTAATATATACATTAGTTAGGCTATCAATAGATTAAAATATTTAACCGTGATTAATTGCATTAATCGCAATAAATCACATTTTTTTCTATATGTACCTTAAATGAATACTTTTCAAATTTGTAATACTCTAGTTTTCATTGATGTTTTACTGTTTCTGTTGTCAGACAACGGAATGAATATGAAAAAGTGAATGAAATGCGACCCATTAAAACTACATAACTAACTCTCCTTTACCAGATTTTAATGAGCACAAAAATTCTTATAATCGACGGAATGAATATGAAATAGTGTCTGAAACGCGACCCATTAAGACTAGGCTACATAACCAGCTCTCCCTTCCAAGATGTTAATCTGCACAACAATCCTGATAATCGAGCTGTCAAGATAATGACACTAACTGTGCTGTGATTTCGGCTATACTTGCATCATGTAAAATTACAGAAGCAAGCAACATAATATATGTTTAACTGAAAGCGCTGCTCCTCAGCTGCCGCGCGCTGACGCACACAGAGAGAGAGAGAGAGAGAGAGAGAGAGAGAGAGAGAGAGAGAGTGGTGTGTGTGCACTGGGACAGCAAGACCTCACGCGCCCGCGGCAGTACCGGCAAATCACAGAAACTAAAAGGTTTGGGTGCTTTTTTGAAGGGAATAAAAAATCGCTAAAAGGCTCTGCTATGTTGCTAAATTGGCAACACTGTGCATCTCCATTTCTGCAACTACGGGTTGGGCCACGGGTCAAACAGAAAATACGTGCTGCATTTATCGCACGTTAAGACAATTAGTTCCTTTAAAATGTATTTGTGTTAACGCGCTATTAACACTAATATATATTGACACTAATATGTATATGTTTATATTTAATATATATATATATTAAAAAGAACACCTTGTTTTAGTAACATTGGTACCACTTTATTTTGATGGTCCCTTTAAAGCCCGGGACACAATTTTCATCTGAGCTAGATGAAAGATTGCCATCATGAAACACTTGTGGCAATTTCTAAAGACGTTTTATTCTTCATTAGTAACTTGTGCCATAGCCTACGAGTCACTAGGTGTCATATACAGTCTGCATACATGTAATAACCAAGTTTACTAAATCCATGTTGCACAGTGTTGTTTGTAATGATATTAAACAATTGCTGAAATTGCACAGTCTGTAGAAGGCATTAGACATTATGCACACTATAGGTAAAGTGCACTATCAACTCGCATGACTGTTAATAGACTATCTGCTTAATATCTGCTCACACTTAATTGTGATGGCTCCCCAATAAAGATTATACTGACTAGGTGCAATGTGAAAATGTCTAAAGAGGACCAATCAAAATAAAGTCCAACCCTAATATTTATTAGGAATTTACTGATTAAAGTTCTAAGAAGTCGTGGTGTATTGGTTAGAGAGTCAGACTTGTAATTGAAAGGTTGCGAGTTTGAGTATTGGGCTGGCAGAAATTGTAGGTGGGGGGAGTGAATGTACAGCTCTCTCTATTAATACCATGACAGAGGTGCCCTTGAGCAAAGCACTGAACTCCCAACTGCTCCCTGGGCGCAGCAGCATAAATGGCTGCCCACTGAATGAATGAATTAAGCATTTATATATGCTTCATTTATATATGTCGCAGCATAAATGGCTGCCCATTGCTCCAGGTGTGTGTTCACAGTGTGTGTGTGTGTGTGTGTGTGTGTGCACCTTGGATGGGTTAAATGCAGAGCACAAATTCTGAGTATGGGTCACCGTACTTGGTTGTATGTCACGTTACTTCACTTCACTTCACCATTTCTTGAGCACGAGTGCCATTTTATACATAGCTCATGTCTTACAGAGCACCTTACATTATGTCCTTTAAGCCCAAGAGACACTGCATGATTTCTTGCTGTCCTTGACGAAAGATTGGCTTTGTGAAATAATTATGCAGATTTTTGTAATCGTGGCTCCTAATGAAAACTCCTATTTCATATAGTGAGAGAGGTTCAAAGATGGCCATTGTTACAGTCTTGCAACCAAAGGCAGCCTATGATAATTTTCTGCCAGTGTCATAAATTCAGCATGATCATCGCACATTGTGTTTGCTGCTACAACCCACGTTTACTGACCAGCCAATAAAAATGTGATATGAAATCAACACGATATGGCGCTAAATAATAAAACTGCTAACCTCAAGTTCTTCCTTATCACTTAAACCTTATCACTTCCTCTTTTGCGGCTTCCAATTTTTTTCAGTACACCTAAAAACTCCAACTGCCAAAGCGTGATTCATCATGCTCTTTTTATTTACTATTAGTCCATGCTGATGACGTTTTATTATTCTATAGAAACGTGTGTCATAGTGTACGTCAATAGGTGTCATCATCGTACATGCATACATGTCATACCCAAGTTTGTTAGATCCATGTTATTATAGTTCCCTTACGATATTTCACTCGTACTGCGTTGAAGACGCGATATGGGAAAAAAATCAATTTTCCCCTTCAACTGAAGCCTTTTTAATCACGCTGTATAACTGTGTGTCCATTGGTTCGTGCAGTGCTATAAAAACGAACCAATGGCTCGGCGGTGGCATTGAGCGAGCCTACGGCTATGCAGCCCGCCATAGCCCGCCAAAATGGGTGGGGCCTCCTGCTTCGCCATCGCATCTCAGATTTCTTCTCTTCAGCGACGAAGACCCTTCCTCACTGACACCGAGTTTTGCCGTTGAAACGCCTTAGCAGCTGGATTGGACCTCTTGCCGCAATCAGCTTTCAGATCCGGTCTATCCCCTGCCGCCATCTGCCAACAATCTAAAAGACCTTCAGAAAAGAGGACATTTCGTTTTTACAAATGCGTTGTTACAAATTGTAAGACGCGAAGGACTCCCCTGCACGCTGATGACATTCACACTGAGTGTGTGTCATGCTTGGGGAAGTCCCACGCTGACGCTGCACCCAGCGGGGCTGACTGCTCTCACTGCGAGAGTTCAATCTTGCCTCTCTGCGCTCGCGGATAGCTTTCTTTTCAGATAGCGACTCCGCCCCTTGCGCCCTCCCGTTTTCCTCTGAAAAACAGTGGGGCAGAAGATTCGAGCGGCCGGTGACAAGCGAGGCCACGTCGATTCAATGCCTGCGTGCCTTCCCATCACCGCAGAGAGACTCAGCATGATCAGCGTCCCTCTGCGGCTGCGAGCGACATGATCTTGTTCGGTTGGAGTGACGGCGAGATGACAGCCTTTCTCTGGCGGCTTCGGACGCAGAGGAGTTATCAGGCTCTGTGACTGGCCCCGCCCTTTTTCTGCCATCCTCTTCATGCAACACCAGACTCAGAACGGATGAGGAGTTCATCCGTATCATGACAAAGGCTGTCAATGAGCTCGGGGTCGTGTGGTCTTTGACATTCCGGGCTAATACAGTAGTCTGCCTAGAAATAAACCTGCACGTCTCTTAAAGGTCAGTATGTTTACCTTCTATACTGGCCTTGGTTACAATGGAAATGCGAACTCAGCTGGCCATTTCCTGTCCTGAGTTACCTAATCTTGTTTGAATGAGCTGTCATGGAAAAACTGACATGATTCTTATAGCCTTGACAGGTCATACTCTTATTAACGTATTCATGCTTTACAGAGGCCATCAAATTTGAGTGAATACAATCTGATGTTGTATGTCTGTAAAGCATATTTTAGTTTGTGAAAATTCTATAAGTAACTCATTATTTTGTTTTCCTGTACAACCAAAGAGCATGGTTTGTCATTAAATATTCTTCATAATACTGCGCTTTATACTACAGTATAATTTATGCTATATTGAGCCAGTGATCAAAACACTGCACAGAGTTCCTTAAGCATCCAAAAAATGGCACATAGGAAATTTGACATTAAAAGTATGTACAATCGCATGATATTAGGAGTTAATGACTTAAGTTAGTACTTAACTAAGGCTTAAAAATTAATGTGGAGACCAAATAGCCAGCTGTGTCATAAAAAGTTATTACTACAACTCAAAACGACATGCTAAAATATTTAATATGTTTTAATAGCACCACACAAAGCATCAAATAAAATAAAAAATAGCACAAAAGCATAAATAAATTAAAAAGGTTACTGTGCCTTAAAAATGTGTAAATAGTGAAATAAAATGGCAAAGTCTGATTTTTTCAGTAAATCTGTTGCTTTATCTTGCATTTGGAGTTTGTTCTTTCATCCTTATAGTGTGTAGAATGTGTTTGCCATTTTTTCAAAGCATAAACAGAAAACGTCCAAACAAGCCGTTGCAGCTGTAATGCTGAAATAAGCCGTAGTTACCCAGAGCTCCCATGACACAAATCAGGGATAAATGCCAGGACATCAAGCACAGAGAGTAAAAACACAATAAAGGACAAAATAAAGCACATGCATTTTCAAAAAGAGAGCAAATATCCTCTTCTGCCTACCATAAGCGCCCTAAACCTTATGCAGCCAGTCTTTAGAGCTGTTTCAACCTCTTGCCACGCGGGCCGACACTTGACAGGCCATCCACGGTGTGTCAGAGTGGGTAATGGCTACGATAAGACAAGGTTATACACTCCAATTCGCTTAAAGACCACAGCGGTGTGCTCGCCACCACAGTGCACAGCGAGGACGCTCAAGTGATGCAGAGTTGATGAATCTGCTGGAAAAAGGAGCCATAGAAATCGTTCCTCCATCCCAGAGCGAGTCCGGCTTCTATAGCCGCAACTTCCTCGTATCCATAAAAGACGGTGGCCTGCGACCTATTCTAGATCTCAGACTCCTGAATCACGCCCTGGTAAAAAGGTTGTTTGGTATGATCCCTTTGAAGCAGATCCTCTCGCAAATATGCCCAGGGGATTGTTTCATGTCGCTGGATCTGAAAGACGCTTACATTCATATCCAGGTATCCCCCCATCACAGACGATTCTTGAGATTCGCATTTGAAGGGGTGGCGTATCAATACAAGGTCCTCCCATTTGGGATGTCCCTGTCTCCTTGCACTTTGTACTGCTTATATTTAAAAAGTATCGCGAAAGTAACGCAAATCTAACGTAACACATTACTTTCCATAAAAATTAACTAAGTGAGGTAATTAGTTACTTTCTTAGAGAGTAACGCAATATTGTAATGCATTACTTTTAAAAGTAACTTTCCCCAACACTGCTGCATATAAATGTGGCATTTATATGCGGATGTCACTATCAACGGACAAGGCAAACATATGTAAAAATAGATGTGCATTGAGGCTAGAGCCTCCTCACTTATTTCAGAAGCGCCATCAGTGATTTGATTCTGGAAGCGGGCCTGCCTGTATCTGAAGATTATACTTGTATATTCCTATATTATATTTATAATTGTACACCATATATTAAAGCCATGTGTAGCACTCTAACATGATGTATACATGCTTTGAGTGACCATGTATGGTCCTCTCCCATACCATGACCCAGAGAGCACACAAAAGTATTACAAAATGATATCCCAATAAACTATTTAATGACGATCAAGTTCCTAGGTCTCGCCAATGTCTATTTTAAAAATCAGGTTTGTATTAATTTTCTGCTTTGTTCCATTACTTCTCATTTGCATTATTTGTGACTGGGTTGAACCAATGTCCAATGTCCACTTAACTGTTACTTTGTAATGAATATCTGTTGTATTGGTGTACCTTGAAAATTATTATAATTATTATTTGGCCAAAGAAAACTTGTAAATGTTTTTTTTTTCTATAATAATCTGTGTATTTTCAAATGTTTATCAAAAGGGCAAAAGGTCAGAAAAACTAAAATCCGAAAATAAGTCAATATTTTACTTTTTCAGGCAACATGTTGTGTGTACTACTTTGGCTTTCAGCATAGCACTTAAAAATATAACAACCATTCTTTAAAAAAAATCATCATGGTTAAAAGAAAAAAGAACAATGGACGCAAAAGTGCATGGACCACAATTGAACTTTTAAATTCAACATTGTTTTAACATTAACTGGCGGTCAATAAGCGCAACATCATCACTTTGTAATGTTTAAATGTCATTATTATAGATTTTTTTATTTTTGTTGAAGTATCCCCATTGATTCAACATAAATTGCAAGTGCAAAAGCTTTAATCCAGTCCGGTTAGCATTGACACATCAACATTGACTTACCATTGTTTCAGTGGTTGCTTGCTATCTAGGACAGGATCACATTTATCCAGTTTTGTCCTCTATCACATTATTTCACCCTCTCAGGCAATTTTGTATCAACGCCTGCAGATTAGACTAGTCAGTCGTCTCAGCTTTCATTAGTACATAGATAGAATTAGGTTGGCTACAAAGATTAAATGGTACTTTTAAATAATTCAAAAGCCACTGTAACTTGAAATGTCGATGTGTCATACGACATTTCAAGGCTCATTCGTTCCTCACACAGTTTGGTACACATCCTTTAAAGTGTTTAATTTATGTGCCACCAATTTAGCATCACCAAACAGAATTGAAAAAATAATAATTGTTCTGTATATGCAGACTCTATGGCTCTAGCTGTACCCTGTCAATCAATGTGGGGTTTCCTTTTTGGGTAGGTTTAGGTCACTCTTATTCCCTTGTTGTGATTTTAAACCACAAGTGTTGTTCTTGTGAGAGTGGGTCATCATTAGCTTGTAAAAAGGGAAGCAGCAGCTTCAATTGTGTCAGGGCAAACATGGCTGAAAAAGCCCAAAGAATAAGTGGATGCCACAGCGGGCAGGTTTGGCCCAGGTCAAGCGGAACCGCTCTCTCCTCCCATTTGTCCTCCCTGGTCCTCCATTGCAGTCAGGCTCATTCGTTCCTGCTGAAGATTTCAGTCAAGAGAACCCAGTGTTCCTTTTAAAGTGGATGGCAAACAGGGTGCTGAAACTCCTCTCAAAGGATCTGGTTTGGGAACAGGATCTTCGGGGTAAACAGTGTGAGACTCGGGACGCAGGCTGCGCTGTTAAAAGAGTGCTCAGGATGAGGAGGAGAGGAAGTTATGATGATACCACTGACCCCATGCAGCCAGTGAGTAGCTCTGAGGGTGGGAATACCCAATTTATTGCATTGCTTTTAAAGTTACAAATAAAAAAAATTATAATTCCATTTTTCTAATGTTGTTAAATGGATGTATAGACAAGTTAATTCAGAGACTAGCATCTCATTCTCAAGCTTCACATTTACAATAATCTGGAATATTTTTTGTTTATAAAAAATACCAACGTTTTTTTAATAACTTTAAAATAAAATAATACAGTATCTGCATATATATGTACCATGTTTGCAAAATGATGTGGGCTCAAGTTTTATTGAGTGTCTTATTTTAATATATGACCTAGTGTTTGAAATAACTCTGACAAATAGGCACTTATTGACATTCCAAATGTTTATTATTTATTTATTATAAACATTTACATTTACTGCAGTATGGCTATATTAGAAAGAGAATATTCAGAGACTACATATTCTCTGTCTCTATTATATGGATAGAATATTACACAAAAATACAATTTTTTTTTTTTTTTGTAACACTTTATTTTAAGGTGTCCTTGTTATACGTTACATGTACTTACTATTATAATTATAATAAATTATGAATAATTACATGCAAGTAGCCTTAAGCAAAACCCTAACCATGTAGTAAGTAGATGTAGTTAATTAATATTACTCAGAACTTGAATGTATAATTGCACTGAAACAAGGACACCTTAAAATAAAATGTAACCATTTTTTTCTGTTATTCATATTAACTTTAATATGCATTATCGCAGCATAATTAAATGTCTGTACCATGTTTTATACATGAAGTTTATGCAAGTTGTAGACAACTTTAGAGGTAATATTTTAATTTGTGATATCTGGCAAACCTTTTTAAACAATGATTTAGAAAGAAGCACTTTATAGCATGTTAATATATTGTGTTACCTTTACATGATTGTATCAGGAAGTGGTACAATACAAAGAAGATTTAACAATTTAAATATTTATTTAGTAATTTAAATATTTTGTACTTATTGACAAGTCAATAAGTTCTGCCACAATAGCATGACTGTATTAGAAAGTGAAGAAATACAAATATATGTTTATTTAGTAATTCATTGTTTAGTTTGAAAGTTTAAAATAACTAACTAAATAAATAAAAAGATGACTTCTATGTTGCCTGTAGTAATACGCACTGGTAAAATTGGGATAATGTAAGTGAAGTCTGGCTTGCCATCACTTGCCATCACAATGTTATACACTGAAGAATCTCATACAGAAGAATACATTTTCGAATAGAGATATCTGATGGCATAGAATTGACTTTGCTATGAATAAAGTGCCTATTTCTCCCTTTTGCAGCCAGAGTACATTGCCAATCTCAGACAGGCTGATAAATTGGCTCCATGCTATACAAATGACACAGTCTTGTTTTTAACTGGCTGCGTGAACAAGTGATCATTGTTTGGGGCCCCAGAATTGCCCCAGAATGCAATAGTGTGGAAAATGCTTCCAGGAAGGCTCGGTAATTATGCCATGTTGCATTAATATATACTAAATAACTGATGCATGCTGTGCTTAAATAGTTTTTGCCTCATGTGGGATTCATGCCAAGTTTCTAAAACCCTGATTATATGTGAATATTAAACGCATACTAAAAGGAATGCTTAATTGTTCACATATATAAAAGCATAATTAATTATGTATGCAATGACAGTCTGCACAATCACTTTAGAAAAGCATCTTCATTATCCAACATGCCTGCTTTAGAAACCTCTTGACAGCGCTCTTTGTATTTCATAATGAATCGAATAGGAAAATTGTCAAACAAATTTGTTGGCTTCGCAAGTAAGTAAATAAATAAATAAATATTTGATAAAACTCAAATTTTAAAGTTGCTTTTCCACTGTATTACAGTGGCCCCAAAAGTGGCTCCTTTGTGTCAAAATAAGAGGCATTTCAAGAAATATAGCGCATTTGAAGCAAATATTTATCATTTTAATATATCATTTTAAAAGTATTTGGACATTTTTTGTTATCAAACATTAGTAAAATATGTCCATGTTATGGTAAACTCCACCTGTGGTAATTCTGCTTTTACACAAGTTACTTTGCTTATTAAAGTATAACACTGACTCACTCAAAAGTAAAATTCACCAGCAATTTCTGTGTGAAATTGTTTTTCTATTTCTGTGTGCAAAATGGCTCCAAACCACACCTCCAGACTCATTTGTTTGCATTTGTTTGAAATGTTGTATCTCATCCAATGCCATTCAAGTATTTTAAAATGTGACCTAACCCACTGCGCAAAGTTACGTCCATTGGACGTCTTATTATGTCTTTGCAGACTTTGAAAAGACGTCCACTGAGGAGCCAGAATGAAAGTTTTATGATGTATTTTTTTTACGTGTTCTGCGTGTCCGATATAGACGTTCATGGAACCTCCATACAAGGTTAAACACTAGTTAATATGTGGTCAGTGGGCATATTTTTTACATAATTTAAGATTAATTTAGACATAATTTATACCGTCTCAGGATGCAAAAAAATTATACTCAGGGTAATTTCCATTTTAAATGGCAAAGAAACTCACCGACACTGTCCATGAAAATCATGGACATCATGAAAAAAAAAAAAATAAACAAAATTAACAAAATTAAAAAAATGATTTCAAAATCATGCAAATAAAAGAATCTTCACTGAAACAGCATTCAACTGCAAATCAAAGACATTAAATCTCTGGAGATCTCAGCAGAGGGTGATTAAACAACTCCACAAACAGCATCACCAGCTTCACTCATTACTAACCAGACTGACTTTATTTCTGTCAGACATTTTTAGCTTTTATTGATAATTACCAAAGGTTTCGATGTTGGTATTTGTTTAATTTGAAGTCAAATCAAATCAAAATCAAATCACTTTTATTGTCACATCACCACAGCACAAGTGCCTTGGTGAGTGAAATTCTTATGAGCGTGCTTCAGACAGTGCAAAAAAAAACAAAAAAAAACAACAACAATTTACATATGGACAGTACATATTTACAGACTGTACAGAAGACAATGTGCAAAATACACATACATATACTCAGTACACATAGTGTACTATAAAGACATACTTAATTATCAACTACACATTATACACCGTATGGGCACATCTACATTATGTACACTATCTATACATTATGTAGTCTATACATAGTAATAACGTGAAGGTGCAACAGATTATAAATTAACAGCAGATTGGTTGAGCAGCAGATAGCTGTGCAAGGTGCAACAGATTATGCATATGCAGTGTCGTGGATGTGCATTGTATGGTGTCCAGTGATAGCAGATGTGTTAGTGCAGTGTGTGCGTGTAGTCCAGTTGAACTGTGTTAAAGTGCAGTGCATGGCATGTTGTGTGAGTGGGAGTGTGATGTAGGTGAGTTATTTGTGACTGTTCATTAGCCTGATAGCCTGAGGGAAAAAGCTGTCCCTCAGTCGGCTAGTGCGGGATCGGATGCTGCGGAAACGTCGTCCTGAGGGCAACAGAGAGAGCAGTCTGTGGGACGGGTGGCTGGAGTCTTTGATAATCCTCCGGGCTTTCCTTGTACACCGTCTGGTGTAGATATCCTGGAGGGAGGGAAGCTTACCTCCAACAATGTGGCGGGCAGTTCGCACGACCCTTTGCAGAGCCCTGCGGTTGCCAGCGGTGCTGTTTCCAAACCAGGTGGTGATACAGCCGGTCAGGATGCTCTCCACAGTGCAGGTGTAGAAGGACCTGAGGATTCTGGGGCTCGTTCCAAACTTCCTCAGCCGTCTCAGGAAGAAGAGACGCTGATGTGCCTTCTTCAGCACTGCATCTGTGTGAGCAGACCATGTGAGATCCTCGGTGATGTGAACGCCGAGGAACTTAAAGCTGCTCACCCGCTCCACAGGTGTCTTGTTGATGGTGATGGGTGTGTGTTCTCTGCTCTGTCTCCTGTAATCCACCACCAGCTCCTTGGTCTTGACGATGTTGAGTGAGAGGTGGTTCTCCTGACACCATTTTGTCAGGGTACTCACCTCCTCTCTGTAGGCCGTCTCATCGTTGTCGGTGATCAGACCTATCACCGTTGTGTCATCAGCAAATTTGACGATGACATTGGAGCTGTGTGTAGCTGTACAGTCGTGTGTGTACAGGGAGTACAGGAGTGGGCTGAGTACGCAGCCCTGCGGAGCACCAGTGTTGAGGATCAGGGGAGATGATGTGTTGTTGCCCATTCTGACCACCTGACTTCTGCCTGTCAGGAAGTCCAGGATCCAGCTGCACAGAGATCTGTTCAGTCCCAGAGTCTGGAGCTTCGCAACCAGTGTGGCAGGCACTATGGTGTTAAATGCCGAACTATAATCCTCGAACAGCATCCTCACATAGGTGTTCTTATTTTCCAGGTGGGAGAGAGCAGTGTGCAGGGTGAAGGCAATAGCATCGTCTGTGGAACGGTTACTGCGGTATGCAAATTGTAGTGGGTCCAGTGAAGCCGGCAGCACAGAGCAGATGTCTTCTCTGACAAGCTTCTCAAAACACTTGCTGAAGATGGGGGTCAGAGCAACGGGCCTCCAGTCATTCAAGCATGTGATTTTATTTTTCTTTGGTATGGGCACAATGATGGATTTTTTGAAGCATGAGGGAACCACAGACAGAGAGAGGGACAGATTGAAAATGTCTGTAAAAACCCCGGCTAGCTGGAAAGCGCATGCTTTGAGCACACGGCCTGGTATACCATCTGGGCCTACGGCTTTACGGATGTTCACCCGTTTGAAGGATCGGGTTACATCCGCGACAGAAAACGTGAGTGGACTCACCTCTTCTGCGGCAGCCGCGGCAGCGCTCTCTGTGTGGGCGGTGTTATCAGCCTCGAACCGAGCATAAAAGGTGTTGAGCTCGTCCGGTAGAGAGGCGGCAATGTTTACAGTAGCTGGTATATTCCCTTTAAAGCCTGTGATGTTGTTAATGCCCTGCCACATGCTTCTTGGATTATTGTTGTTGAAATGTTCTTCAACATTGTTATATGTTCACTAATATGTTCGTAAGTCACCATTAGTGGTTGACAGTGGTTGATTTAGTTGTGATCTTGGTCCTCGTCCTTCTTGTGTTAGCTTGTTGTAGTTGTGTTTGTTAAACACATTTGTTGTGACAAAGAAAACTGAGATCAAGTGTTATGAAAAATAATATCTGATGTAGTGTTTCAGCATGTCTGTTTATATTTATGGATAAAAAGCATATGCGCAAAGTATTTTGAGAAAATGCAACATGTAGTCACACACAGTCATCAAGATATTTCACATGAATCACAACAATGGTTCAAAACAAAAAAGCTTGGAAATTAAGGAAGAGTTTATACTATGAAGCCACCATCATGCATTGCAGCATGAAGCTTTGTTTGTTTTGATTGTCAACGTTGTTGTGATTCATGTGCAAAATCTTGATCTCTGTGTGTAACTATTTGATGTGTTTACCCAAAATATCTCACACACACACACACACATTTTGTCCATCTTCATAATAGGTGTTCATTTAAATTCTCATGGTATCTGTACTGCACAACTTAAGGTTGGGTGGCTATAAATACTAAATATAAATCAAAACTTAGATGCTCATTTTAGGATGATTTTTCTCATCATCAACAAAGAGTTGAAACCACCTGACCTCGATTTGAATTTGGCCTCCTTTACTGCAACAATAGTGTTTCATAAACACAGTTATAGCCACCAAATAAAAGTTAACACAAAGTGCAAGGACCAAGATCCCAACTAAAGCAAACACTGCCCACCACAATGGTGACTTCAAATGAAACAAATATCAACATCTGTTAATTCTCAATAAGAGCCTCATTAGATGTGACAGAAACAAATTAAATCTGAGTGAAGCTGGTGATGCTGTTTGTGGAGATGTTGATCCTTCTTTGCTGAGATCTTCAGAGATTTAATGTCTTTGATTTGCTTTTGATTTTACCAAAATGCTCGATCATCAGTTATTTGATCATTTAATTATCTCATAAACTTCAACACCGTTTCAGTGAAGATTCTTTTATTTGCATGATCTTTGGACTGTGTCTGTGAGTTGCTTTGCCATTACAAATGGAAATTAAATTTAAATAATATGAGTTTAAATCTAATGCATCCTGATACTATTTACTTGGTCCAGAAACAGTATCAATTAAGTATAAATTAACCTTAAATGATGTTGAAAATATGTCCACTGACCACATTTGAACTAGTTTTTAACCTTGTATGGAGGTTCCATGAAGATCTATATCGGACGCGCAGAACACGTCTAAAAAAGACGTCTTAAAAACTTTAATTCTGGGTCCTCAGTGGATGTCTTTTCAACATGTGCAAAGACTTCAAACAGACGTCTTTTGGACATAACCTTGCCTAGTGGGAAGGGACCAAATGCTTCTCGGCGGTCACTCTGTGTTAGAATTTAGCCTGACTGTCACTGAAGAAGCCAAATCGTTTAAGATCAGTGACGAGTTTTGTGATGAAAAAGAAAAGAAAGTGAAAGAGGAGGTTTAATTTTGCATAAAGTGTAAATGACCCTTGCTCAGATTAATGAACTTTTACAAACAAAGAGTGTAAAACCATGTTCAGTCTGAGCCAAGGCCAGTCCTAATAAGGGAACAGAATGTTCGGTCTCATTTTAAATGTTCAGTGGTGTACAAAAACTGATTTATTTGAAAATAAATAATGAGACCCGCACTTGAAAGATCAGCGTTTAGGATTGCTTTCTATACTAGAGATAATTATTTCCTCAACCAACAGGAGGTGCACAAACAAAGCAGTTGTTTAAAGACTGAAAAGATGATTGCAAAATCATCAGTAACTGCTAAAGAAAAACATGATTTATATGGGTGACCAAGTTTCTTGTGCTCTGAATCCCTTCTTCGTTAAAGGCAATAAACCACAGAAGTGCTGAATTGTCCTTGTATTACTGTTGTACATTTTGAAGTTAATTCAAACTCTGTCTTTGACATTCCGCGCTAATACAGTAGTCTGCCTTTAAAGAAATAAACCTGCACGTCTCTTAAAGGTCAGTATGTTTACCTTCTATACTGGCCTTGGTTACTATGGAAATGAGAACTCAGCTGGCCATTTCCTGTCCTGAGTTACCTAATCTTGTTTGAATGAGCTGTCATGGAAAAACTGACATGATTCTTATAGCCTTGACAGGTCATACTCTTATTAACGTATTCATGCTTTACAGAAGCCATTACATTTGAGTGAATACAATCTGATGTTGTATGTCTGTAAAGCATATTTTAGTTTGTGAAAATTCTATAAGTAACTCATTATTTTGTTTTCCTGTACAACCAAAGGGCATGGTTTGTCATTAAATATTCTTCATAATACTGTGCTTTATACTACAGTATAATTTATGCTATATTGAGCCAGTGATCAAAACACTGCACAGAGTTCCTTAAGCATCCAAAAAATGGCACATAGGAAATTTGACATTAAAAGTATGTACAATCGCATGATATTAGGAGTTAATGACTTAAGTTAGTACTTAACTAAGGCTTAAAAATGAATGTGGAGACCAAATAGCCAGCTGTGTCATAAAAAGTTATTACTACAACTCAAAACGACATGCTAAAATATTTAATATGTTTTAATAGCACCACACAAAGCATCAAATAAAATAAAAAATAGCACAAAAGCATAAATAAATTAAAAAGGTTACTGTGCCTTAAAAATGTGTAAATAGTGAAATAAAATGGCAAAGTCTGATTTTTTCAGTAAATTAGTTGCTTTATCTTGTATTTGGAGTTTGTTCTTTCATCCTTATAGTGTGTAGAATGTGTTTGCCATTTTTTCAAAGCATAAACAGAAAACGTCCAAACAATCCGTTGCAGCTGTAATGCTGAAATAAGCCGTAGTTACCCAGAGCTCCCATGACACAAATCAGGGATAAATGCCAGGACATCAAGCACAGAGAGTAAAAACACAATGGCCACATCATGAACTGCTTCCACCAAAGAGAGAAAAAAAAACCTAGACAATAAAAAATTAACTAAACAAACAGCCGTACATGGCAGCAGTTAATAAACCAACTTCATTCTTTACACCAGAAGGTTTCATTGTAAAATTCAATACCACTGGGAAGAAGATCCAGGGAAATGAAAAGCTTGTGTTAATGCGTTAAATGTTGCTAAACAACAACAACAATTATGTACATATGTATGTACAGGTGCTGGTCATATAATTAGAATATCATCAAAAAGTTGATTTATTTCACTAATTCCATTCAAAAAGTGAAACTTGTATAATGTATACATTCATTCCACACAGACTGATATATTTCAAGTGTTTATTTCTTTTAATTTTGATGAGTATAACTGACAACTAATGAAAACCCCAAATTCAGTATCTCAGAAAGACACCTGCAAAGGCCTTTAAATGGTATCTCAGTCTAGTTCTATTGGCTACACAATCATGGGGAAGACTGCTGACTTGACAGTTGTCCAAAAGACGACCATTGACACCTTGCACAAAGAGGGCAAGACACAAAAGGTCATTGCAAAAGAGGCTGGCTGTTCACAGAACTCTGTGTCAAGCACATTAATAGAGAGGCGAAGGGAAGGAAAAGATGTGGTAGAAAAAAGTGTACAAGCAATAGGGATAACCGCACCCTGGAGAGGATTGTGAAACAAAACCCATTCAAAAATGTGGGGGAGATTCACAAAGAGTGGACTGCAGCTGGAGTCAGTGCTTCAAGAACCACTACGCACAGAAGTATGCAAGACATGTGTTTCAGCTGTCGCATTCCTTGTGTTAAGTCACTCTTGAACAACAGACAGCGTCAGAAGCGTCTCGCCTGGGCTAAAGACAAAAAGGACTGGACTGCTGCTGAGTGGTCCAAAGTTATGTTCTCTGATGAAAGTAAATGTTGCATTTCCTTTGGAAATCAGGGTCCCAGAGTCTGAAGGAAGAGAGGAGAGGCACAGAACCCACCTTGCTTGAGGTCCAGTGTAAAGTTTCCACAGTCAGTAATGGTTTGGGGTGCCATGTCATCTGCTGGTGTTGGTCCACTGTGTTTTCTGAGGTCCAAGGTCAACACAGCCGTATACCAGGAAGTTTTAGAGCACTTCATGCTTCCTGCTGCTGACCAACTTTATGGAGATGCAGATTTCATTTTACAACAGGACTTGGCATCTGCACACAGTGCCAAAGCTACCAGTACCTTGTTTAAGGACCATGGTATCCCTGTTCTTAATTGGCCAGCAAACTCGCCTGATCTTAACCCCATAGAAAATCTATGGGGTATTGTGAAGAGGAAGATGCGATATGCCAGACCCAACAATGCAGAAGAGCTGAAGGCCACTATCAGAGCAACCTGGGCTCTCATAACACCTGAGCAGTGCCACAGACTGATCAACTCCATGCCACGCCGCATTGCTGCAGTAATTCAGGCAAAAGGAGCCCCAAAGTAGCCCACTTTTCATGTTCATACTTTTCAGTTGGCCAAGATTTCTAAAAATCCTTTCTTTGTATTTCTCTTAAGTAATATTCTAATTTTCTGAGATACTGAATTTGGGGTTTTCATTAGTTGTCAGTAATAATCATCAAAATTAAAAGAAATAAACACTTGAAATATATCATTCTGTGTGGAATGAATGTATACATTATACAAGTTTCACTTTTTGAATGGAATTAGTGAAATAAATCAACTTTTTGATGATATTCTAATTATATGACCAGCACCTGTATGTATGTATTTATTTATGTATTTATTTTTAGATATCTCTAAGAAAGATGATTTTTGTGTTTCATTATTTAACATACAGTTGTGAAACATAACTTTAAATATGCAGCATTTGACTAATTAAAGTACACTTAGAAGCTGAAGATGTGCATCATCAGACTCTTATATCTGCTAAATACAACACATTTTTATTGTTAAATAATATTTAATTAACAAAATAAGTAAATTGAAAGAACAATGAATAAAACAATGACTGCTCTATACAGCACCTGCGGTGTCTGGCCCACAGAAGACGTTCTGCCCCAAACCTGGTACTGGGGAAAGCTTTAGGAATGTCTTGGAGTCCAATAAGGTATGTTTTATAAAATAAAAATTAATTAAAATCTTGTTCTTCTTTGAAGTGTAATGATCTTTCAGTACAGATTGACCATGAATTTAACCCAGAAATGTAGAAACTTTTAACTGTGATACATGCAAACAATAATTCATGCTTCTCTTTCAGATATTCCAAGTGTTATTGTTCATTGATGTTTTACAAAGCGCTTTTAACCTAAAGCAACCAAGTATTACTGGATTGTCCTAATTGTACTATTTTTCATTCATCTGTGGCATACTGTAGTTGTTGAGTTGATGGTTTTTAGTGAGAACTTTTCTCATCTTCAGGGAAGAAGCTCAGTGTCTGGTGGCGGTGGATCAGTGTCCCTTCGTGCTGGGATTGACCAGTGAGAGCTCAGAGCTGATTCTGGATGAATGTGCTCAGCTGACCGAAGGACTGAAGACCAGAGATAGACACCTCTTCCTCCTCAGTGACGCTCTAGTCATCGCCAAGCTCAAGTAAGAATCATGAATTCTGCTGAGTTCTGCTGATGCATAGTCAAGTCAAGTCACCTTTATTTATATAGCGCTTTTAACAATACAAATTGTAACCAAGCACTGCACAATATCAAAATAGGAACATTTTGTCAATAATGTAAAATGACAGGATTTAACACACAATTTTCAGCTGAATGCATTTCATTATTGAATTTAGTGATGGCATCGTCCAGCTCAGTTCAGTTTAAATAATATATGCGCAATGAAGTCGATGATTTTGCTGGAAATGAAGATTCCCCAACTAAGCAAGCCAGAGGCGACAGCGGCAAGGAAACAAAACTCCATCGATGACAGAATGGAGAAAAAACCTTGGGAGAAACCAGGCTCAGTCGGGGGCCGAGTTCCCCTCCGGCCAGACGAACCAGTAGTTTGTTCCAACTTTATCAAAGTCTTTTAAGTGGTCCACTGTTTCCAGTGGTCTTTCCCCGATGGATGTCTGGGTGACGAGTTCCTCACTGGAGATCTGTCTCTGGGGCTCATCTATGTGTCCTAGACTCCGCTGACGTTCAGGGCTATAGGGGCTGTAGAGGTTGTCTCTAGGTGCTGATCCACCATTTATGGCAAAATTTGGTTAATTCACTATAATCGCTGATGGTTGGCTTCCTCTGAGATCCTCCGAGGGGTTGTCATCATCTCTTCTCAGGTGTTCGGTCATCTCAGATCATTTAAGGGTTGGATCCAGACTGAAGCTTATGTAATTCCTAGAAACAGAGAAACAATAAAGACAATTAGCGTAGCAGTTGTTCCATCCAGGAATAACCCTGGATGAAATTATCAGTTTAACCCAAGCGAAAGCATAATAATGTGCATTTGTTCAGAAAGACTGTTAGTACAAGATTGTGAGATGCATTATATGAATGCTTGGCTAAAGAGATGTGTCTTTTATCTAGATTTAAACAGAGAGAGTGTCTGTATTCCTACACAGCAGGTATGATTATATCTGTCATGTACACATAGTTCTTCTGCTGCTACAGAATGTTCATTTTTCAAGTGAACTATCTCTGTAAAAATATATTTCTATATCAAGAGTATTTCCATTCGGTAAATAAATGTACCATGTCACCGGGGGCCAAAGTGTATAGGGTAGAATGAAAAACATGTTGGATAAAAGTGTAGGGTTAAGACATTTAAAGATAATACTCTTCTGTATCGACTGTTTCCTTCCGTATTTACTAGCTGTTTGATCTTAATTTGATAAAGAACAGAGAAGATGCTTGGATGGTTCGGCCAGTCAGTCACCACCTATGTAAACTCCCATTTAAGATCTGAAAGAGTAATCTAAGCTGCAGTTAGTTACGAGTCAATTCATGTATTTCAATGAGTTTTATAGCCAGAACAAGTGAGCCAAGATTTAATGCAAAAAGGTCCTTTAATCTGCAGAGAACTGTTGCTATTACATAACGCAAGGCCCATGTTGAGGCTTATGCAATACATGTTGCTTAACAATCTATCAGAGGTGCTGAAGGCACTAAAATAACAAATACATAGTCTTAAATCATAACACACCGAATTAACAAACTGCTGAGCAGCTTTGGTTTCTTGTGAATTTGTGTGATAATATTAATTTAGTTTTAGTTTTTGGAACAGTGTCCCTCAGCCAACCTAGTGAAATTAATGTGTCATTGAAATAGGGAAAATAAGCTACTTCCTTCTTTTTTCTAAATGTGGCATCTAAAGTAAATGCTGGTGTTGCGTTAGTTTCATTCACTATTCACTTTTAAGCAGCTGTTATATATGAATGCATTGAAATAAGTATAAAATAGTACTGTAGTTTGATACCATCAAACTAAGTCTAATATTATGGGAGTGGTGATGATGATGATGATGATGTTGATGATGTTTAAGGTACATCAGACAATTTAGAATGCCTATAAATATGTCTTCCATAATTTTTAGAGAATAGATTTGTTTTGAGCAGGCCCATAGCCAGCTGTGAGGCCACCGAGGTCCGTGTTTTATTCGCGGTTGTGGCCAGAAAGGGATACAGCTACAGGAAACAAACAGTAAATATTTGTTCTACCTATTAGATTGTGTTTTATTAATGTGTACACTTACCCCAATCCTAAACCTACCCATACAGTAATGCAGATACATTAAATATTGTTAATTAAAATGAGAACAAGGATGCAATATTGACTTATATAGGAGTATATTGTATATTGACTTATATTTCAATATAGGAGGTAGGAAAATCTGAGGGGTAGGATAAAATGTCAGGACACCGGACCTCGGTAAATGTTTAATGTAGAGCCGATCCTCCCTATACACAGAATACACAAGCTACGTGGGGCCCCCGAAAGACCAGGGGGCCCCCTTGCTCTCAAAGATGATTTCATTTTAGTTTAGTTTTAGAATTTGGCCAACGACTATGAAAACATGAATTATAATGTATTGTAATGTGGTTCTGTCGCCCTTTCTAAGTAAAAATCAGTCAAATCATGTAACGTGAATGTCGTAAATTCTCTTGCTCGAGACTAAAACCTTGAGTTGAAAGCATAGCGAGCCACGGAAAGTAAACTTTTTTTTTCGAGCGCTTTCGATTCGAGAGGGAGTGAAACACGGACAAATGTGTTAATTCATAACCACTCGAACCATTAAATTTTGGTTTATTTTTATTTATTTTTTGTTCTTAATAGAAATATCTGGCAACACTGCATCGCCGGTATTGTGCCCAATTCTGACCCCTGCCAGCTAGTATTGGTAGGTTTAGGGTTAGGTGTGGGGGTGGAGTTAGGATTAGGCAATCAGATAGCAATTTCAACGAGAGGGGTAATCATTTGTCAGGGTGTCAAAAATGGGCACAAAACCGGCACTCAAACTGACAGTAATCAAAAAATCCCATGGACAGGTAATTACTGACAGGATACCAAATTTAGTAAGGGAAATGCAAAAATATCATGATATTATCTGTCAGAAACGTCATCAATGCTGTCAAAAACTGTATTTAATACTAGTACACAGATCTGTAGAACAAGTAGGTAACACAATGAAATGAAATGAAATACGCAAACACGTGAAGAAGTTTATGCTATATGTCATTCAATATAGTAGTTAAAATTTTCAGAAATCAATTTTACAAGCATTCATAAGAACACTAGACAAAGTTATCAGCTATATAGCAACGGTTATTAATAAACACTATAACAGTAATATATTGTTGCAGCATGAATAATAAACAACTGATAAAATTATCCATTCCTAACTATAGTACAGTATTAACAAATTTTGATGCAATAAATAGGGTATGATTTAAAAATTATCATCCCCCAAAACAGAGAAAACATCTTTCACAAATATCTACATGTCTGTCTCTTTTAAAGTGTCTAAAGGGTATATAATGAGTTTTGTATGTTTGTATTTGTATTTGTTTGTTATTATAGTATAGTATAAAGTATACAATCTTTAACACACACACACTCTGTCAGGCCTGTGTTCTCTGTGTCTTGTGTTTCCCCTCCTCTCGTGCCCATATTTGGTTATGTTGAAAACTCTGTTCTTCTAAAGTGTAGAAAACTCAGAAGAGAAGACCAGGAGACTTCGGATTGGATTGTCAGCAAAATTTCTTTATTCTATGACATGTCTTGTTATCTGTAGTCATCGAAAATCTCATTCTTAAGTAATTTACAGGTTGTCTTATAGGTATTTTTGGAGGAGGGACTTTTTTGAGGTGGAGACAAACATCAAACAAAGCAAGCCTCTGAGGGCAATAAACCTAACGAATCCACGTCTGGCAAGGGTTCTTTGAATCAACATCTGTTACCAGACTTCCCGTGGTTCTAATCTCATCAACATAATCAAATGCATAGACACTAATTCAATCAACCTAAAACGAATCCATGTCTGGCCAGGGGTTCACACAAATCAACGTCTGGCAGTCAACATGACTTGATTGAGACAAAGCACAGTTATACATTGAGTCAGGAAGTGGATAATAAGAATCTAAATTAAACCATTTAAATAGAATTTGTAATCTTTCAATTCCCCCTTTGAGAGTTCTAATAACTCTCACAAAATACAAATTTAGACACTTAAAAGTTAATTCTTGTAACTTGTAATCTGTTACAGGCACATAGTACATGTTCTGTGTTGCTTATATGTAATTGCATGCTGACACAGAAACAAAACATGCAATTAGGGTCCGTGAAGTTCTTACGGGTAATAATCTCTTCTGGTTGGAACTGTCATTTCCTCGTGAGAGGCGGGCGTCATTTGCTGAAAAAAAAACACTTGATACTAACAAGTTTCCGAACCATGAAGAATTATCTTCAGTCATCTGGTGTAATTTTGCTGAAAGATCGTTTTTTTTTTTTTTTTTTTTTTTTTTTTTTTTTTTTTTTTTTTTTTTTTTTTTTTTTTTTTTTTTTTTTTTTTTTTTTTTTTTTTTTTTTTTTTTTTTTTTTTTTTTTTTTTTTTTTTTTTTTTTTTTTTTTTTTTTTTTTTTTTTTTTTTTTTTTTTTTTTTTTTTTTTTTTTTTTTTTTTTTTTTTTTTTTTTTTTTTTTTTTTTTTTTTTTTTTTTTTTTTTTTTTTTTTTTTTTTTTTTTAAAAAAAAAAAAAAAAAAAAAAAAAAAAAAAAAAAAAAAAAAAAAAAAAAAAAAAAAAAAAAAAAAAAAAAAAAAAAAAAAAAAAAAAAAAAAAAAAATCACAGATAAAGGTCACCTCTAGACTGGACTATTGTAATGCACTGCTAGGTGGTTGTCCTGCATCTTCAATAAACAAGCTACAGATTGTACAATATGCTGCGGCAAGAATCCTTACCAGGTCAAGAAAATATGATCATATTACTCTAATTTTACAGTCACTGCACTGGCTACCTATTAAGTTTCGTATCAGTTACAAAATAGTATTACTTGCATATAAGGCCCTAAATGATTTAGCTCCTGCGTACCTAACTAGTCTTCTATCACGCTACAATCCAACCCGCTGCCTAAGGTCGCAAAACGTCCCAGGTTACGTATGTAACCCTGGTTCCCAGAGGGAACGAGACGCTGCGTCGAAACGCTAGGGGAACGCCATCAGCGTTGTCCAGCTCTGAATCATATGTGTAATCAGTCAAAATTGACGGCCAGACGTCAGGTGCGGTGACGTCATGACCAGGATGCTTAAAAGCACGTGATGTGCAGCCGGCGCCAGCTTTTTTGTCATTCAGCAAAGCTCTCTGTGTGTGTCAGTCGAATGTGTTCTGTGAGTCTGTTACTATCAAGATAGGAAATAAGAAAGTTTATTCTTAAAAAGATAGGCAAAGAAAGACTAGAAGCAGACATATCAAAGGCCAATGAGGGTGAAAGTAGATCATGTTACAGACTGTGTGTTCCTCTCTGGCTGGAGGCGAAAACTCTCTTTGAGGTGGGAGTTTTCACCTGCGTCCTCGCAGCACCTGCCACGCTGCCGCTGAGGCGGAGCAGTGACTGTGCTCGCAGATGGATTAGATGGAAAGATTAAGACGGGTGATCCCCTATCTTCCTTTCCCATCATATCCAGCGTCCACTGCAATGCATTGTGCTCCCGCCGGGCACGCTCCGAGGAGTGTGTCCGCGCCTATGATCTCGCGGTCCCGCTGCTGCTGAGGCACCGCGGCGAGTGAGATCACGGGGATCGCACATAGATCTGGCGGACGGGTTGGAGACGGGTTCGCCCTATTTCCACCTGTATTCCCCAGGTCTAGCGCTCTCTCGGGATACACACAGTTTTTGCGATGATCTGGCTGGAGGCGAAAACTCTCTTTGAGGTGGGAGTTTTCACCTGCGTCCTCGCAGCACCTGCCACGCTGCCGCTGAGGCGGAGCAGTGGCTGTGCTCGCAGATGGATTAGATGGGAAGATTAAGACGGGTGATCCCCTATCTTCTTTTCCCATCAGATCCAGCGTCCGCTGCAATGCATTGTGCTCCCGCCGGGCACGCTCCGAGGAGTGTGTCCGCGCCTATGATCTCGCGGTCCCGCTGCTGCTGAGGCACCGCGGTGAGTGAGATCACGGGGATCGCACATAGATCTGGCGGACGGGTTGGAGACGGCTTCGCCCTATTTCCACCTGTATTCCCCAGGTCTAGCGCTCTCTCGGGGCGGAAGCCTAAGCTGTAGTTCTTCCCCCTTGAGTGAGAGTGCGCTAATCTGCAGCAGTTTCTCTCCAAGAAGATTTATTTGTTTTGTTCCGAGTGGCTCGCGTGTTGCATATTAACACGCATTATGGTGATTCTCGGTTCATTTATGCACTTTCAGACCGTGTTTACTTGTCTGGGTGTTTGACTGCATTTAATTTTGAATAATTAACTATGCATTTTATCCGACTATGAAAGTTAGATATATATTTATACATATATATATATATATATATATATATATATATATATATATATATATATTGTAGAGAAATATATACAATTATATATTGTATATGACATACAAGTGCCTCTTGGGATACTTCTCAAGTGAGAGCACAATGTTTACCTCTCTTCCTCCAAGGAGGTTGAGGTGGTCAGCTTGGGCTGCTGGGCGGAGCAGCCCCAATTGTGTTCCAGCTCCTTATTCGGGGAATGTCACTTCTCGTACTCGCCAGAATCGGCGTCAGAGTGACGCGCCCGGGCCGAAGACGGGTCTTCGGATCGATAGTCTTCGGCCAGAACGCCCTGATGCCAATGGTCCAGGGCCTTGAGGGCCGGCCCCTCTGGGGAAGAGCGGTGTACACCGCATTACACGGTGCCCGTCTCTCCTCAGTGCCCTCAGGAGATCAGTCTGCTAACCCTGCCAGTGTTCTAGGGCACAGCGGTCTCCAGCGAGCGCTTCTCTCAGTCTCTTCCGCCCAGAAATGTAGTGGAGATGGGAGGCTCGCCACCCCTTCGGGGGTCTCTAGAGCAGCTAGATCGGCCGTCCCCTGCCGGTCCTCCGTTCCAGGGCACCGAGCTAGCCGCTCTAAGTACACCAGAGGCCAGTCTCGAGAGACTGGTTCCCTTAGTATGTCACCTGGCGGTGTGGGAGCCCTTGCCAAGCGTGTCTTATTGGGATCTGCCTGAGCAGACTCTGGTTCCTAGTCTTCCTTAGAGATGACGTAGGTCTGAGGACCGTCATTTCCAATAGGAGGCTTCTGAGGCAGTCCTGATGCCAAGGCCCAGGACTGGTGAGGGCAGGCCCCTCTGGGGAAGAGCGGTGTACACCGCATTACACGGTGCCCGTCTCTCCTCAGCGCCCTCAGGAGATCAGTCTGCTAACCCTGCCAGTGTTCCAGGGCGCAGCGGTCTCCAGCGAGCGTTTCTCTCAGTCTCTTCCGCCCAGAAATGTAGCGGAGCTGGGAGGCTCGCCACCCCTTCGGGGGTCTCTAGAGCAGCTAGATCGGCCGTCCCCTGCCGGCCTCCGTTCCAGGGCACCGAGCTAGCCGCTCTAAGTACACCAGAGGCCAGTCTCGAGAGGCTGGTTCCCTTAGTAGGCCACCCGGCGGCTTGGGAGCCCCTGCCAAGCTCTAGACAAAGAGTCCGGGTTCTGCAGCCGTACTTCATTGCTCCGGGGAAAGGGGTTGCGTCCGTCTTAGATCTAAGCTAACTGAACCGCTCAGTCACACGACTGAAGTTCAGAAAGCTCTCTTCAAGCAAGTGTCTCACACCAGATCCGAGGACTGGTGGTCACGAGCGATCTAAAGATGCATACTCCTTCCCCATCACAGGAAGTTCCTGAAATGTGCTTTGGGGGCAAAGCGTATTAATATCGGATTCTTCCCTTCGTGGCAGTATAGGAGCAGCCATCCTGTCGAGGCAGACATCCAGCTCCGCTAAGGGGCTGGATGCTAGGGTACAATCGTGGCTGAGGCTTCGTCTGTACGCCTTCCCCCGATCGCTCAGCTCCTGGGAGTTCTAGAGAGAGTGCGCATGAACGGGGTCCTTCTATTGAAAACCCTGTTCTGGCCGGGCCGAGTATAGTTCTCTGACCCGATTTCTCTCCTCGACGGCTCTCCATGAGGGATTCCCGTCAGGAGGGATCTCCTCTCACTGGCAGCGGGCATGATCTTTTACCCTCGCTCGGAGTTGTGGAAACTATGGGTGTGGCTCCCGAGGGGGCACAACTCATAGCCTCTGGTCTCTCAACTGAGGTTGCTGAGACCATCCTCCAATCTAGAGCTCCCTCAATAAGGAAACTGTACGCCCTGAAGTTGAGACTCCGGGTGCGGAGACCGCCAGCTTGATCCAGTTAACTGCCTGTTGGGACAGTGCTGGAGTTCTCGCAGGCCCGTTTCTCCGCAGAGTTAACCCACTCCACCCTGAAGGTCTACGTGGCGGCTATAGCACCTACCACGCCCCTCTTGGTGGCCTTTCAGTAGGCAAAACTCTCTTTTATACGTTTCCTCCGGTGGAGGCCAGGGTGCTTATGCTAAGTAGTGGATCTGGATGCTCTCCTATGACCTCGAGTCCTCTGATCTCCCCTCGCCTTTGGGAATCAAGGCTCACTCTACTTAAGGTATGGCGGCCTCCAAGGCCTTCTGGCAGGTGTACCTGTGCAGGACATCTGTGACGCTGGTGGGTGGTCTACACCCCTAACTTTCCAGGTTCTACGACCTGGCTCTGCGAGCCACCCCTGGCTTGTCTTTTCCCTTGCCATAGCTGTGCATTCCACACACTAAGCAGGGATTTGCAAGTATGGCGGCGTGGATATCTCGTTCCCCTAGCGTTTCGACGCAGCTCGATGTTCCCGGAGGGGAACGTCCCAGGTTACGTATGTAACCCTGGTTCCCCGAGGGAACGAGACGCTGCGTCGCAGGGCCATACTTCCGGCATCCCTACTAGAGCTATGCTTCATTCCTGGAAGCTGGCGCCGGCTGCACATCACGTGCTTTTAAGCATCCTGGTCATGACGTCACCGCACCTGACGTCTGGCCGTCAATTTTGACTGATTACACATATGATTCAGAGCTGGACAACGCTGATGGCGTTCCCCTAGCGTTTCGACGCAGCGTCTCGTTCCCTCTGGGAACCAGGGTTACATACGTAACCTGGGACGTTTTGCGACCTTAGGCAGCGGGTTGGATTGTAGCGTGATAGAAGACTAGTTAGGTACGCAGGAGCTAAATCATTTAGGGCCTTATATGCAAGTAATACTATTTTGTAACTGATACGAAACTTAATAGGTAGCCAGTGCAGTGACTGTAAAATTAGAGTAATATGATCATATTTTCTTGACCTGGTAAGGATTCTTGCCGCAGCATATTGTACAATCTGTAGCTTGTTTATTGAAGATGCAGGACAACCACCTAGCAGTGCATTACAATAGTCCAGTCTAGAGGTGACCTTTATCTGTGATTTATTCCTACACAGCAGGTATGATTATATCTGTCATGTACACATAGTTCTTCTGCTGCTACAGAATGTTCATTTTTCAAGTGAACTATCTCTGTAAAAATATATTTCTATATCAAGAGTAGTTTCATTCGGTAAATAAATGTACCATGTCACCGGGGGGCCAAAGTGTATAGGGTAGAATGAAAAACATGTTGGATAAAAGTGTAGGGTTAAGACATTTAAAGATAATATTCTTCTGTATCGACTGTTTCCTTCCGTATTTACTAGCTGTTTGATCTTAATTTGATAAAGAACAGAGAAGATGCTTGGATGGTTCCGCCAGTCAGTCACCACCTATGTAACCTCCCATTTAAGATCTGAAAGAGTAATCTAAGCTGCAGTTAGTTACGAGACAATTCAAGTATTTCAATGAGTTTTATAGCCAGAACAAGTGACCCAAGATTTAATGCAAAAAGGTCCTTTAATCTGCAGAGAACTGTTGCTATTACATAACGCAAGGCCCATGTTGAGGCTTATGCAATACATGTTGCTTAACAATCTATCAGAGGTGCTGAAGGCACTAAAATAACAAATACATAGTCTTAAATCATAACACACCGAATTAACAAATTGCTGAGCAGCTTTGGTTTCTTGTGAATTTGTGTGATAATATTAATTTAGTTTTAGTTTTTGGAACAGTGTCCCTCAGCCAACCTAGTGAAATTAATGTGTCATTGAAATAGGGAAAATAAGCTACTTCCTTCTTTTTTCTAAATGTGGCATCTAAAGTAAATGTTGGTGTTGCGTTAGTTTCATTCACTATTCACTTTTAAGCAGCTGTTATATATGAATGCATTGAAATAAGTATAAAATAGTACTGTAGTTTGATACCATCAAACTAAGTCTAATATTATGGGAGTGGTGATGATGATGATGATGATGATGATGATGATGATGATGTTGATGATGTTTAAGGTACATCAGACAATTTAGAATGCCTATAAATAAGCAATAAACTGTCTTCCATCATTTTTAGAGAATAGATTTGTTTTGAGCAGGCCCATAGCCAGCTGTGAGGCCACCGAGGTCCGTGTTTTATTCGCGGTTGTGGCCAGAAAGGGCTACAGCTACAGGAAACAAACAGTAAATATTTGTTCTACCTATTAGATTGTGTTTTATTAATGTGTACACATACCCCAATCCTAAACCTACCCATACAGTAATGCAGATACATTAAATATTGTTAATTAAAATGAGAACAAGGATGCAATATTGACTTATATAGGATTATAGGAGTAAAATGATCATCCCCCAAAACAGAGAAAACATCTTTCACAATTATCTACATGTCTGTCTCTTTTAAAGTGTCTAAAGGGTATATAATGAGTTTTGTATGTTTGTATTTGTATTTGTTTGTTATTATAGTATAGTATAAAGTATACAATCTTTAACACACACAAACTCTGTCAGGCCTGTGTTCTCTGTGTCTTGTGTTTCCCCTCCTCTCGTGCCGATATTTGGTTAGTTCCTGTTCCTGTCCTCGTTTCCTCATCTTAGTTAATTAGTCCCCAGCCCTGTGTTAATACTTATCTTGTTTGCTCCTTCGTTTCCTTCCCTTTATAAGTCCTCAGTGCTCCCAGTGTCTTTGTCGAGTCTTAACGTCATTAGTGTGTGTTCCTGTCTCCCGCGATCTCTGTTCTGTGTTGCAAATAAAGTGTTCCAAAGGAAGTTCCTCGTTGCCTCGTTCCTGGCTCCCCTGTGTGCACCGTGACAGAACACTCGACCCAAACAACTCTTCCTCCGAGGCGATGGAGTTCGCCGCCGGCATCCTTGCCCTTAGCCGGCGAGACCTCCCATTCGTGGAATACTCCGCTGAATTCTGCGGGCTCGCGGCAGGATCAGAAATCCACAACGCGGCTATCCTCCAGCTGTTTCAACTCGGGGCAAATTACCATCGCCCTATGGATCTCCCAGACACCACAGGATTGTGTTGGAGAGAGGGGGTCTACCGGTGTCTGGGAAGTTTCCGGTCCCGAGAAGCTTTGGTTTCTTGTGAATTTGTGTGATAATATTAATTTAGTTTTAGTTTTTGGAACAGTGTCCCTCAGCCAACCTAGTGAAATTAATGTGTCATTGAAATAGGGAAAATAAGCTACTTCCTTCTTTTTTTCTAAATGTGGCATCTAAAGTAAATGCTGGTGTTGCGTTAGTTTCATTCACTATTCACTTTTAAGCAGCTGTTATATTTGAATGCATTGAAATAAGTATAAAATAGTACTGTAGTTTGATACCATCAAACTAAGTCTAATATTATGGGAGTGGTGATGATGATGTTGATGATGTTTAAGGTACATCAGACAATTTAGAATGCCTATAAATAAGCAATAAACTGTCTTCCATCATTTTTAGAGAATAGATTTGTTTTGAGCAGGCCCATAGCCAGCTGTGAGGCCACCGAGGTCCGTGTTTTATTCGCGGTTGTGGCCAGAAAGGGCTACAGCTACAGGAAACAAACAGTAAATATTTGTTCTACCTATTAGATTGTGTTTTAATGTGTACACATACCCCAATCCTAAACCTACCCATACAGTAATGCAGATACATTAAATATTGTTAATTAAAATGAGAACAAGGATGCAATATTGACTTATATAGGAGTATATTGTATATTGACTTATATTTCAATATAGGAGGTAGGAAAATCTGAGGGGTAGGATAAAATGTCAGGACACTGGACCTCGGTAAATGTTTAATGTAGAGCCGATCCTCCCTATACACAGAATACACAAGCTACGTGGGGCCCCCTTGCTTTCTCTTTTAGACCATCTATTGTCTTGTTTCGTTGTGTTAAACGTAGCTGCTGCTACTCTTACTTTTGCCTTGACATCAGCATCTCTTTCCCATGTAGCTAACCTGTCTAGGTTACTTCTGAGAGTTCTGTTAGACCAAGTTAGATCTAAGAATGGTAAAGCTTTTCTGTATTCGGCTACAAGGCCATCTGACCAGATATGAACCAGGGGTCCCTTGTCATTTAGCACACTTTCAGGGTCATCAACAATTCCACTGTAGATTACAGCTGACTGACAAAATCTCTCAGTATATTCACTCACAGTTTCTTCTTTCCTTTGCACACAGGTAGTAATTCTAGACCAATCTATTTGGGGTCCTAAGATATTCTTTAGGATTTTCAAAATACCTTCTCTTAAATCACCCTTACTGACATTTCGCAGTTCAGAAGTGACAGCAGATTCAAAACTGTTGAATTCAGATTCAGTTAGTATTTGTGACATCAGCTGCGTGACTTCTGCCAACGACATGTCATAAAGACGCATTTTACTGATCAGTGTTCTTCTAAATTCAGAAAAATATGTGCGTGCTGACGGTAAACTCTGAGATAGTCTCTCTATATCTTTAGGACATAAAGCTTTGGCAGCAGTTTGTATTTGCACAACAGAAGAATTGAGAGGAACACTATCAGTTTCCTCAATCCCCTGAGATCTTCTCTTAGCACCACACACATTGACGGAATTTACAGGCACATCAGTTACTGATTGGAGAGCTACATCTGTTTCAAAGAACGCTTGTAAATCAGGGTAAATGTTATCAGGCTGACTTACTTTCACATCAGTGTTTGCTGCAACTTTCTTGAGGTTCAATTTCTTAGTCAAAGTGGATACTCTCGCACGGAGTTCATTGTTCTGTTTTTCTAGCTCTGAATTACGCTGAGACTGTTGTGTCGCTAGCGTTACACTGAATTCTCTGTGACAACAGATAATGCCTTTCACATTGTTCTTACGAATACTTGCTCCTAGTACCTTTTTACACTCATCTACTGACCAAGTCTTGTCTGGATGAATCTCATATTTCAGCGTTAGTTCTTGTCTAACTTTTTCAGTGACTATTAGGTCCATTTGTTCCCCTAACAGTGTTTTGAATTCACTATCTGACCACAACGGAGTCGCAAGACCCATCTTTTCTGTGGTTGGAATCAGCCTAGCATTCATTCTGACCATTTTGCAAGTTTCTTCTGTACCACACTAAACAAACACTAAACAAAAAAACAAAAACAAAAACTTCTCTGATCAACAGAGGGTACACTTTGTTAAAAAAAAGCTTAACTATTGTTAACTTTCCAAATTACCAACACTTCACACTTAACTTCCCTGCCTGACACAGAGGATAACTTATTTTTAGCACGTAATGCCAAATCTTCCCTGCCTGAAAACAGAGGATACTTTCATCTCTAAAAGAAAAAACTTTAGAGGATAAACTCTTCCCTGCCTGAAACAGAGGATACTTTCATCTCTAAAAGAAGAACTTTAGAGGTTAAACTCATCTCTAAAATAAAAAACTTTAGAGGATAAACTCTTCCCTGCCTGAAACAGAGGATAAACGTCCCTGCCTACAAGAACAGAGGATACTTTCATCTCTAAAATAAAAAAACTTTAGAGGTTAAACTCATCTCTAAAATAAAAAACTTTAGAGGATAAACTCTTCCCTGCCTGAAACAGAGGATAAAATTTAGTTAAACAAACCCTACAGATGTATGTTAACTCTTCTCTGACGGCACAGAGGATACACTGGTCTTAGGTTCTTTTGGATTAGAGACAGCCACTCACCACAACCCTTTGGTTGAGAGAAAAATTCAGTCTGGGAATCCTTGTTCAGCTTGAAGTTTCGCTGGATTCCAAAAGATGCAGATCTTTGTTTGAGCTTGAAGTTTTTCAGGTGAGGAAGCTGGAACTCTATCCGGGGCACGGCAGCATCTGTTGAAAACTCTGTTCTTCTAAAGTGTAGAAAACTCAGAAGAGAAGACCAGGAGACTTCGGATTGGATTGTCAGCAGAATTTCTTTATTCTATGACATGTCTTGTTATCTGTAGTCATCGAAAATCTCATTCTTAAGTAATTTACAGGTTGTCTTATAGGTATTTTTGGAGGAGGGACTTTTTTGAGGTGGAGACAAACATCAAACAAAGCAAGCCTCTGAGGGCAATAAACCTAACGAATCCACGTCTGGCAAGGGTTCTTTGAATCAACATCTGTTACCAGACTTCCCGTGGTTCTAATCTCATCAACATAATCAAATGCATAGACACTAATTCAATCAACCTAAAACGAATCCACGTCTGGCCAGGGGTTCACACAAATCAACGTCTGGCAGTCAACATGACTTGATTGAGACAAAGCACAGTTATACATTGAGTCAGGAAGTGGATAATAAGAATCTAAATTAAACCATTTAAATAGAATTTGTAATCTTTCAGTTAGTTCCTGTTCCTGTCCTCGTTTCCTCATCTTAGTTAATTAGTCCCCAGCCCTGTGTTATTAATTATCTTGTTTGCTCCTTCGTTTCCTTCCCTTTATAAGTCCTCAGTGCTCCCAGTGTCTTTGTCGAGTCTTAACGTCATTAGTGTGTGTTCCTGTCTCCCGCGATCTCTGTTCTGTGTTGCAAATAAAGTGTTCCAAAGGAAGTTCCTCGTTTCCTCGTTCCTTATTCCTGGCTCCCCTGTGTGCACCGTGACAGAAGACTCGACCCAAACAACTCTTCCTCCGAGGCGATGGAGTTCGCCGCCGGCATCCTTGCCCTTAGCCGGCGAGACCTCCCATTCGTGGAATACTCCGCTGAATTCTGCGGGCTCGCGGCAGGATCAGAAATCCACGACGCGGCTATCCTCCAGCTGTTTCAACTCGGGGGGAAATTAACATCGCCCTATGGATCTCCCAGACACCACAGGATTGTGTTGGAGAGAGGGGGTCTACCGGTGTCTGGGAAGTTTCCGGGCCCTGGTCGAAGCTAGCCCTCTGGTGTCTCCGCTGGCCCCGCCCAGCTTATCTTTGTCTCCGCTGGTCCCGCCCAGCTCACCTTCATCTCCGCGGTCTACTTCCAGTCCGAGAGTCCGCGCTTCCCGAGCACCGCTGAGAGTCCGCGCTTCCCGAGCGCCCCCGAGAGATTGCGCTGCCAGAGCGCCCCCGAGACGCTGCGCTGCCAGAGCGCCCCCGAGACGCTGCGCTTCCCGAGCGCCCTCCAGTGCCGGGTCCTCGCCAGCGTCCTCCAGTGCCGGCTCCTCGCCAGCTTCCTCCAGTGCCTGCTCCGTCCAGCTCTCCAGAGCCCCTGCTGGTTCCGTCCGGCTCTCCAGAGCCCCTGCCGGTTCCGTCCGGTTCCCCAGAGCCCCTAACGACAAGGCCTCCAGAGCGCCCCCCGGGGATGAGGAAATTCCCCAATAATTTTTTTTGGGGGGACTACCCGCCATGGCCTCCCATGCTCCCCGCTCCGCCATGGCCTCCTGAGTCCCCGGATCCATCATGGCCACCCAAGCTCCCCGATCCGCCATGGCCTCCCATGCTCCCCGCTCCGCGATGGCCTCCTGAGTCCCTGGATCCATCATGGACACCCAAGCTCCCCGATCCGCCATGGCCTCCCGAGTCCCCTGACCCGCCATGGCCTCCCATGCTCCCCGCTCCGCCATGGCCTCCTGAGTCCCCGGATCCACCATGGACACCCAAGCTCCCCGATCCGCCATGGCCTCCCGAGTCCCCTGACCCGCCATGGCCGCCCGAGCTCCCCGCTCCGCCATGGCCTCCTGAGTCCCCGGATCCACCATGGACACCCAAGCTCACCGATCCGCCATGGCCTCTCGAGTCCCCTGACCCGCCATGGCCTCCCATGCTCCCCGCTCCGCCATGGCCTCCTGAGTCCCCGGATCCACCATGGACACCCAAGCTCCCCGATCCGCCATGGCCTCCCGAGTCCCCTGACCCGCCATGGCCGCCCGAGCTCCCCGCTCCGCCATGGCCTCCTGAGTCCCCGGATCCACCATGGACACCCAAGCTCCCCGATCCGCCATGGCCTCCCGAGTCCCCTGACCCACCATGGCCGCCCGAGCTCCCCGCTCCGCCATGGCCGCCCAAGCTCCCCGCTCCGCCATGGCCACCCGAGTCCCCTGACCCGCCATGGCTCCCAGAACGGGCGCCGCCCTGGAGGCCTCCTATCCTGTCCTGTCTCCGTGTCCCGTGAGGCCTCTAGAGCGCCCACCCCCCAGTAATGTCAGGCCTGTGTTCTCTGTGTCTTGTGTTTCCCCTCCTCTCGTGCCCATATTTGGTTAGTTCCTGTTCCTGTCCTCGTTTCCTCATCTTAGTTAATTAGTCCCCAGCCCTGTGTTATTAATTATCTTGTTTGCTCCTTCGTTTCCTTCCCTTCATAAGTCCTCAGTGCTCCCAGTGTCTTTGTCGAGTCTTAACGTCATTAGTGTGTGTTCCTGTCTCCCGCGATCTCTGTTCTGTGTTGCAAATAAAGTGTTCCAAAGGAAGTTCCTCGTTTCCTCGTTCCTCGTTCCTGGCTCCCCTGTGTGCACCGTGACACACTCACCCACCTAATAATTTTCTAATTTTCTAGTTGAGAATTTTCTAATGAACTAATTTTCAAAGCCTGGCTACGGCCATGGTTTTGAGATGTGCAAAGTTGTCCCACTGACTGCTTCAAATTAATATCTGTTCAACCAAAAGCTCAAACTTGAGACACGAGTACCAATGAGGTTTTTCCTCGCACCATCATAACCAAGTACAATTGATCCTCTGTTTCCCATATTTGATTGATAAATGTTTATATGTGAAATAAGACTAAATTAAATCTGTAAATTATAGTGATTGTGCCTCTTCAGAATGCTTGGAATAAATTGGTAAATTAATATGGACGACTTTTAAAATGTCTTTATGATGCATCAAAAAAAATTGTATTTGTTTTGGTTGCATGGACTTTCAGTAGAGAAACAGAAATATGTCCAGGTTTCATTAAACTATCTTAAGTTGTGTTCTAAAGATGAATGAAAGGGGTTTGGAACAAAATCAGGGTGAATAACGGATGACAGAATGTTCATTTTTAAGTGAACTATCCCTGTAAAAATATTTTTCTATATCAAGAGTATTTTAATTTGGTAAATAAATGTACAACGTCACCAAGGGCCCAGGTGTAGGGTGAAAGGCATAAGTGGTGGATAAATGTATAGGGTTAAGACACTTAAAGATGATTATATTTTGCAACAATGAGACACATATCACTTCGTCTTTTTTTTCTTTTTTTTGAGCTTTTAGTCCTATTGCACACATTATTTCATTATTAAAATTAGGGTTAGTTTTTATATAAATTACATATTATAGCATAATATACAATGTTTTTCTGTTTTAAAATAGTAATATAATTACTATGATTACATTATACATGCATGTGTTATTATGTATATTCACAGTAAACCGCATGGGAACCTGTCAGAATTTATTTTGTAATGTGTTGACTGTACATTTTGACTTACATAATCCCTCACTGATTACGAATGATAAAAGATTGCTTACAATAGTGTATGTCTGTCCAAATGTAATATGCATGTGCCTGGAGATCATCGCCATATTGCAAAACATAACAAGACAAAACCAAGATTTCTGTGTTTACAGGTCAAATGCAAGTTACAGACTGAAACACAGGATTGATCTGAAGGACCTGTGGGTGTGCGGCTTTGAAAATGATGATGACGAGGCAGAGGATGAAGATACAGATGTTGATCTAAGAACATCTATCGTATTGGCTTGGTCTGTTTCCCTTTGCTTGGCTTCATTCTGGTGAGGTTTTCTTTTTTACTAAATTTTTTATGAAAAAATAGTAAAGGTTTGGAACTAGATCTCCAGGAGCATGTTCGCACGATCATGTAACAAACAGTAGAGCATGTGGGTAGTCTGTGGGCATGGTGCTGACACTGAAACTAGGTTGCTTACCAAAGACATATGTAGCCAGGATGCTACTGTTAGCATATGACGGCAAAGCACAGGGCAATTAGAGCAGATGTATAAGGTCTCTGTGTAGTCATTGTGAGACCGTAAGTAGGTGTTCTTCGTAGCCTTGTTTGAAAGTGGTGCATGTAGGTGTTTTCAGTCTCACAGGTGTTGGTAGTTGTTTGCAACATTAAAGAGCAAGTTGTAACACAAGGTTTGGCTGCCTTGACAAAGCAGAACCCATTAATGTTATAAAATATGGAACCAGAAATAGCAGATCATTCACACTGGTTTGCACAGCATGAATATGTGGTTTTAGGCAGAAGCCATTAAAGGGAAGTCAGTGATGATCTTCCATCAACATTAAATGGCAGATAGTTTAACAGGAATAGTGAAGTTCAGCTGTGGATTCAGTCAGATGATTTTAAAGCCAACAGAGGCTTTCCAATAATGCCACAATACTGAGTAGGAATCATGGCAATGAGAGAGAAGAGAAAGAATAACTTTTTAATTTGCTTAAAGGTGCTGGGTACTAAATAGTTTGAATGCATGCTTCTAGTGTACTTCATATGTGTTACAGTTCAGTTCTGTTTTAGTTTTGTTTTTATCTTGTGACCTAGTTCTCCTTGAGTTACTGTCTTTAATTAACTAATCTGCACACCTGTTTTGACTTTTAGATGATTCCACTTTGTATATACATTTACACGTATGTATTTAGCAGAAGCTTTTATCCAAAGCAACTTACAATGCATTCTGGCTATACATTTTTTTATCAGTATGTGTGTTGCCTGGGTATTGAACCCACAACCTTTTGCGATGCTAACACAATGCTCTACCACTGAACCACAGGAATACAGCCCTCTAGTTCCTCATCCTTGGTTCAGTCTCATCGCTACTTTGGTGTTTGTGTACAGTAATTCATTATTACTGTATCAGTATTTGAATTCTTCTTATTCGTGTCGTCTGTGTTGCTACACTTTACCATGTGAGAGAAAAACGAAAAAAAAAAATAGACGCGCCATCGCTGCTATCAACACTCCACTACCCAGTTTGGGACCACAAGAAGATGGAGCGGTGGTGTTCATTTTTCAGAATGGTGGATGTTTGGAGGACTGCTTTGAGGAGTTTCTGGAGAACTGTCATTTTACTTGCTGTAATGAGGTCTGTTTGATGGAGGGATTTTGTTACAGGCTGGACGAAGACATTTGTTTCGTCATGCCCCGGGTAAATCTGTGCTAGACTTTAAAGAGCTATATCAACTTTGCTTTGTGGATGAAAGGATCTGCATTCACGGTCGACGAAGCGGATGTTCGAGGATTTTATCAGCATCCAACTTCACCACGCAGACTTCTCATAGCGTGGCCCACATCCCAGCCTGGCATCATCCCTGTGCAACACAGATTGGAAGCCTGAGCCCACCGCCGACACGGAGCCAGAGCTGATCACATAAAAGGGCCAGATAAGGAGGCTATACAACATCATACAACACCACAGAGCCCAGGCCCAACGTGAAGTCTGTCCTGGAACCTGTTCCATAAAACAAGTTTACCAAATAAGCCAGGCTTATTTCAGTAAGTCTGACTTATTTTGAACCAAATCAACTAACAATAAGTCAGACTAACTGAAATAAACCTGGCTTATTTTACAAATTTGTTTTATGAAACAGGCCCAGTGTGTGCGAGCCATCTAAATCGATCGTGCCTGTGGGAATATTTGTGGAGTGTTCGATTTTTTTTCTTTATTTTTTTTCTTCCAAACCTCAAATCAATTAAAATGTATTTAACTGTACATTACATGCATTAAATGTCAAAAAAATTCCGTTGAGTTTGCACAACTGTCAGATATCACTAAAATAATTGTTCTGGTGTCTAAAGAAACTGCTAGGCTGTGTAACATTAACTAACTAAATGAATAAATAAATGATAGATTGAAATATGATAGATTAGTATTTGCAATTTCACAAACCAAATAGTCAGTGGATAACTCGTATAGATTACTCATATGTGTATTTCACATTTATACACCTAACCTCACACCTAAAGTGTGAAACAAGATGTGAGAAAGGCAGAATAAAAATAAAAAAAAACTTTTCTGCAGAAAGCATCTATGTTTTATATACTAATCCAAAAACATAAATGTTTCCACACATTTCACAGTCGCTCATCCTAAGCATCTTATTATGCCTAACCTACCTTGCATCTATGAACTGCAAGTCGCACAGATACATTTTCCACTTGTAACCAAGCCTTACTGAAATGAGGAAGTGGTAGCTGTAGCTGTGATACTGCTTCCTGCCCTCATGACTCACCAAGACTTTCCTGCCCTTTTTGTTGTAAAGAGGTCGAGAGAATGTGGCCTCTTCATATTCACAACATATTCATGCGCACTGCACTATCTGTGGATTACTAACTCACACCATGCTGTTCTCTCACTTGCAGTTTGCCTGAGCTAAAGGACCACTGGCTAGATACTCTTCATAGGTGAGGTGTCATTTAGTACCTGTCATGAATACATAAGTGGAGCATAATAAATACAAATTTCTGAAATCAACTTAAATCAATATGCTATAAATACAACTATTACAAGTGGACTTCTGAACCCAACTTAAAATGCAAAATCTCTTGAGTTATTGATGTATGTTTGCTTGCTGTGTATACAAAAAAGTTTTTGTGAACTGTTCACTATATGTGTGGCGATTAACAGAAAATGTTGCAATTTAAAATGTCCTGACAGGAAAACTGCAGAGGCAAGATCGAGAGCAGACAGCACTTCTCCACCGCCCAGCGTCCTCATGAAGGTGCTGAGTGGCAGTACCACGGTACGCGATTCTGATTTGTTGACTTTAGTGATCGGCTTTCCAAAGGTCAGAGCGCATAAATGCTTGGAATGGGATATTTTTCTTCTGTGGCTTTTATCTCAGAAGACGTAAGTCCTCTGCCCTGGTCTGTGTTTGGAAATATATTTTGAGTCTTACATTACAGATACTGAACTGACATAATTTTTTCTATCTTTCTCTGTCTTGCAGAATAAAACTCTAAGTGGAGTTGGGATGGACTCTGCAGAGTTGCCTTTTGATGTGAGCACTCAATATTTCAAATTTTCATCAATTCATATTAGATTTACACTCTTGACAAACACAAAATAATTTCCAATGAAACTTGAAAATGACTGCAGCAACAAAACTAAGAATGCTAAAATTAATGAAAATGTCTACAATAGTTTTGACAGTTGCATGTGTGTAATTTGAAGTCACACCCTACTACTTCATGTCCTCATGACAAACATGTGCCTGTTCCCAGGGCATCGGCAAAATCTCCACCCTCTCGAAGCAGTTTCATAACCATGAGGCACATGCACAGCAGCCTATTGGTGAGTTTAAACTAGTCAAAATGGCCGTTCGAAACCACATGTTAGGTTGCGTGCCTGCCAAAAAAAAAAAAAAAAAAAAAAACAGTGAAACTGAGTGGGAGTAAAAAAAAAACAGTGCAAGAAAACAGAGTGAAAAACTACGGTCTGAAGACTAAGTTGACCATCACTGCTTTACGCTAGTAATACATATTTTAAATAAATTGTAAATAATCTGTATTGGTCAATTCAACAAAATTTAAATCATTTGAAGTTTACTAATATTGCACTTTTTTGGATTCAGGAGAGAATGGAGGCAAAAGGAACTTTTTCTCCAAACTGAAGAGAATCTCCACCAACCCAATTGTACCTGCTCATCCTGAGTCCAATGCAAATAACTTGCTGTTTGGACGACATCTCCAAGATGACGCCACACTTCCAAAACCAATTACGGTTCGTAAGTGTATTGTATTGATGTATTCATGTTTACTTCATGATTTGATGAAGATGATACACATTATGATTATTTTATTTTTTTGTATAAGAACAAGTAATCTGTCTACAGAAACATCTGCACCACAGATGCAATCAGTATAGAAGCACATGTAATGTTTCTATTTATAGGCATAGCGCAGTTGCTTGCTAACCTTATCCAGACTTCAATCAGAAGTGTTTGAGATAGTTTTGATTAAAGACAAAAACATGGCCAAAGTTACAGAAGGTTTAGTAGTTTTTATAGAATCACTCAAAATCCTTTCCAAACAGGCCTTGGAAACTGTTGGCATGCAAAAAAAAGTGAAGCTGCTTTGATGTCATTCAAAAAGGAAAATTGTTTCAGACATGTAGTGAGTCATTTTGATGAAAGATTATGAAAACATACATTTGTCTTTTTATTTGGAATAATATGCAATGATGAATCATGCGCAGGACCAGAAATGTTTTTTTTTATTCTAAATTCCATCTTTTAGTCAATGGAACATTTTAATTCCTCAAACTTCTCATGTTTATGGTCCTCCAACAGGAAATACTCCTGTTGTTGTTCAGGAAGGGTCCATTTACTGAGGGTGTCTTCAGAGTCTCATGTAACAGCAAAAATCTGAATGCTCTCAAAGATCAGCTGAACTCTGGAGCCCAGGTGGACATGGAAGCCTTGCCTGTGACGCTCCTGGTTGGAGTGTTGAAGGTGAATAATACTCCACGTTTAAAGTGGGCTCATTCTTTGCCTGTGTATGTCTTTTGTCAACGCCCCTTTTTCCATTCTGACGTGTCTGTGAAACAATGAATCAATTCTTTATTTGTTTGTACTGACAGATTTTCCTGAAGGAACTCCCTGGAGGCCTGCTGGTATTTGAGCACTATGAAAGCTGGATCAGCGCTCTGGAGAAAGAGAGGACAGAGGATGCTCAGAGGGAGCTGAGAAGGTAAGTAGTGCTTTCTCGTGACCTAGCAATAAACTCACTGTAGTGTCAGGATGAATGGTAGAGAGAAACTGGCAGCAGATGTGGGGGCTGTTAAAAAAAGTACCCGGCACAGGCTGGGTGGTAGAAACGGGGCTTTTCTGTGGACTTTCTATGTACTCTTCAGAGATTTGAAAATAGGGAAATTAGAAGCTGAAGTCTGACCACAAAATGTAAGAAGGACAGTTCCCTTTTTGTTCTTCCTCCCTCATCAAAAAAAATGGAAGGAAGGTTAATAGAAAAAGGACCTAAATGTTTTTTCGTTTGTTCTCCACTCTCAGAATGGCCGAGAAGTTGCCCAAAGCAAACAGTCTCCTCCTGCAGCATCTGCTGTGCCTGTTTCACCACATCAGTCAGCATTCAGAAACCAACAAAATGGATGCCAAGAACCTGGCCGTGTGCATTGCTCCAACCTTGCTGCATCGTGACAGCCAGCCCCTAGACAGGGATGATGTAGCAAAGGTCAGAAACTTCTAAATAATAATCTGTTATATCATGCAATTATTTATTTGAAGTCTGCCTTGGATCTGGCAACATGAGCTTATAGCACTACATTTGGTCTGGATCAGTGTGTGAGCAAGAATGTATGTCAGAAGTCTCAGTAATGTTTTTTTTTTTTGATACACCTCTGCAGTCTCGTTTTGACTAATCTTCTGAAGACAGACTATCATATGCATGATGTGGTTTAAATGCATAGCAACCACAACACCAAATGCACTGTGACACTGGTTGCATACAAAACTCAATACATTACAGTATATTAAATATACATTAATATTTGTATATTGTGTTTTTATTAAGGCGACAAATCTTGTCCAGTCCCTAATTGAAAATTGCAGTGAGGTATTTGGAAGTGCTATACTGAAGCTTTTTGGGGATTTAGAGGATCAGGAGTCCATAGACAAATCAGGTAAATAAATCTTAACTATGTATAAAAAATAACTGATATATCATTCTTAAATTTACATTAACATCTATGCACCATTCATGATCCCTTTCTGAGGTCATTTTACTTCACAATGTCTCAACTTAACATCTTCCTATTCAAGAGTTCCATTTATGATTTTGAGGTTGACCGCAACCTCAAGTCTTAACAGGATACTCACTAAACTATTATTGTAAAGATCATGTCTGACGATAATACTTTTACATTTAAAAAAATGGCCTTAAAGCAGATGCTTCTCCAGCCCTATTGTGGCCACATCAAATTGCATTACCTCAATCCCTGTTATAAAATCCCGCTTAATCTGTTAGCTGTGTTTTGGAACATGACAGTTGGTCTAATTGGTCTGGCCATTAGCTATTTCAAGCTTGGCAGAAGCTAGTTTATTAGCTACTTTCTTCCAAAAATCAGCTTGACAAACTTAGCTGGTTTGTTGCTGGCTCATGAAGTTTACCCGTTTGAACAAGCTAATGATCAGCTTGGACCAAAGGACAATTAATTAACATGTTATACCATCTACCAGGTTGTGAAACACAGGGAAAAGTCTCAAATTTACCAATAGCAAGACAATAGTCTAGCACCAACTTCATGCCATTGGTTGAGAAAATTTTGCTGTTTTGGGCTGGCTCCAATGTAGAAAGCATTGTTTTGATAGCATGACACAGCCACCTAGACCTTTAACTTTGATTTATTTTCTACAGATTCAGCCTCCCTGATGTCCCCTGATATCTCTTTTGATGTCCACCAGCATGACTCAGCATACGACAGCACAGATCCTGATGTCGATTGTGATTGTGTGGAAGCTGAGAGCCGGTCTCATGAGGACAACATAATACACCATGGGAGCCCAAGTCTATGCAAACTAGAATGCTCCAACATTCATTCATGTTCTTCTGAAGCTATATTTGATACTTTCACAAATCCCTTCAATCGGCGGTGCTCTGAGCCCTCCATTTTTCCTTCTGCCCCCATGACGGGTTTAAGAGAGCTTGCCCGCAGCCATGACAACTTTTCGACAGAGAAGGACGACTTTGATGACCAACCACTCAAGAAGCAGAACTCGGATGACTCTTTCTTGCATCCCGACCGCTGTGAGAACAGAAAATCCCAGATGGTCAAGACTTTGAACATGGACATGCCAATTAGTGTGTCTTCTCCAACATCTAAGGCTGGTTCCTGCCCATCATTCTGTTCCTCAGATAGCACCTCCTCAAATCTCTCAGAGCAATCAATAAGCACGTCACCCCTGCCATCCCCTGTCAGCCCAGGAAAGTCTACTAGGCATTCATCCTTCATGAGTAAACCTAGACATAGCAATCCCCAAGCAGAACAGGGAGTGACCCGACGATCCCTCTCAATGAGGGCCAAAAGCCTTGGAAACTTTGCATTTAACAGAGGCAGTCTGAAGAAAGGAGAGTCCCAGAAGGAAGTGGTTTTCCCATGTGAAACTCTACAAGAGGACTCACAAAACGAGACAGAGAACATCGATGTGCTTGTTCGGCGTCGACGGCCTCTCTCAGCCATCGAGGTATTCCAACATGTGGATAGTCGCATGCCATGCAGCCCCCCATCCTATGAGCAGGCGCTGCAGACTGGAGCACAACCGGCCCCTCCGCAGTACAGGGCCATGACGGTCCAACATGCCAGAGAGCTTGACAGGAAATCTCGCCCCATATCCATGAATGACTACCTGCTGGACAACTACAAAGTTAACGAACCCACAGAATACATAGAAACATTTACAGAAAGCGTTCAATTAGAAGAACCACAGCCGGTGTCATTCCGGCAGAGGGCCATGTCTGAGTCAGTGTCCCAGTCGAGGCATGAGCGAGTGTCCCATAGGTGTAGCCAGCCTGTGTTTGATGAGGTATCCTATGCAAAGGAATCTTATGTGTGAGTGTTTCTTTCTTAATTGCAGTACAACACTCTTGCTAAGATTTAAAGATGAAGTGTGTAATTTGTTTTTGATTAGCATCACCAAGTGGAATTGAAAAAACAATGATTGATTTCAAATAGGTTTCCTAAATACTCAATACATTGTTGCTGTGTTGGGGTGGACAGGATGATTAATTAAATTCAAGATTATTTGAATAGCGCTTTTTACTATACAATCATTGCAAAGCAGCTTTACAGGAAATTAAGTTTCTACAATAGATTTATATATTGCAGAAACATAATATATGTAACTTATGGTAAAATTAGTTTAATTCTGTATACTGTCTGAGGGTTAGCTTCCTCTGAGGTCCTCTGATTAACAAAGCAGAGTAATGTTTTGATAGTGCCACAATGTTTGCACTTTATAAATAAATCAACCCACAAAATGGCTTGCTTATAGTTACATTAAGCAATGATAGGAGAATGCATTTTAATATTGCACACTTCAGCTTTAAAATAACCTGCAACTATTAAGCTGTTTAAATTAGTGACACATAGAATGCAATGTGTTACAGCAATGTCATATGCTAATATTGAATCATTTTTAAACTCTCGCCAATAAGAAGCTATGTAAATAAACAGGTAAAATAATTAAATTGTATAATATAGTAAAATAGTAGGTGGTAAGTGAAGAATTTTGACATGTTAAGATTGTACAGCTGTAAATTACAAGATTTCTGTATTATTTCTACTCTTTATTTCACTACAATAAAAAAATCTTAGAGATTGCATTGTTTGAACTCATCTCTGACAGTCTCAAATCATTGTTAAGTCTTATGAAGTTTATTTATCTATATGAACACTGGGATATTTGGTAACATTGTTGTATTTGATTACCCTCTTGTTGCTCCAAGTGAATAATGTACTGGTTGCTCTTTTCCTCACAATCATAATGAATGTTAACTATATTTAAATTTTTAAAAAGTGGTATAAATATAATATCATCAAAAAATTGTCCATATGACCGTTGCATAATATATTCTGGTCTTCTTTGTTTAGTTAACAGACTGATATATTCATGAAATCGGAATATAGATTAAACTTATGATATTTTTGTGATCCGTCATTTATCTGTAATCAAAAAATAACAAAAATAAGCAGCCTGAATAAAATTCTAAAGTTATCTTGAGTGTTCCACAAGAATAAAGTCGCACTCTTTGTGGTTAGAACGACATGAGATTGAGTTAAAAGATGACAAAGTTGACTTTTTAATTTGAAATATTCCTTGTTCCTTTGGGATACCAACGGAAAAGAGTTAAAAGAGGTTATGAGGAACCTAGAGAAACCTGTACTTTCATACATATGGCATTTTGAACAGTACTGTTCCCCATGCTTGACAAGGGGTTGCATAACATGCAGAACAAAATGTCATTGAAAACAGCGTGTTCTGCATTAGAGAGGAAGTCAGCGATCATGTGGACTGATTTGGTTTTTCTCTGAATTTGGTCTGTCGTCTCACTTGTCAATAGATATGCCCTATTTCCTCCTCTTTCAGCCTTACTAAGAAACAGACTGCAGTGTGTCAAATGTCAGTTAGCATGCTCTCTATAGTGCAGTGTGCACACGCTAACATTAGTCTGTAAATGGGTAATGTGGGTACATTTTCTAAAGATCCTTATCAAGACACCGAATGCACTAATGCTCTGATCAGCCACTTAGATGTCTGAAATGTCCACACATGCAGCCATTAAAGGAGAACTTCACCTTAAAATAAAACTTTATTTACTCGCCCTCATTCTGTTTCAAAATTGTAGGCAGTTGTTGTTACAGTGAAACACAAAAATAGATAGATTTTATAAGAATCGTTATGAATCAGTTGCCATTAAATGACAAAAAGGCCATTTTCTACTACATGGATTATATTCTTATATAATATACAGTCATTCATTTATTCAAGAATCAGATTCAGTAAGTGAAGTAAAGTTCAGAATCAGCAAGTGAAGCAAACATTTAGTGACATTTGTAAATTGAAAATGCCAAGCAGGTTAAGGACTTTTTCAAAATTGACCATAAACATGGCAATACAAGCCAGTAAACATTCATTAACAGAGACAAAGCAATGGATAAATGTTACATAATAAAACCGTGAATGCTAGCATGTGTTCATGGACAGAGTCTCTTAGTTATATAACATGGTTCTCCCTCTGTTGCCCTTGCTGTGTCCATTATACAGAGATGAATGGGCGCTTTATGTAATTAATGTTTTAAATCTTAAATGAACAAGCAATTAGTGACTATTCAGTGACACAAGTATTGGATTACCAACAAATCTAAATAGGGAACAATGATATTGAATTTCTCAAGCAAAGCACACAAAAAACAATGACATAGTCTGAACAGGCAAACGTTAAAAGTAATTACGATGACTGAAAAAGGATGCTCTAAAAACAAAATGATAGACAGAATTGCACATTAGTTCAAACACAACAGATCACATATGCAAGGAATTATGTAATGTGATAAAACAGGACAAGTATGCATAATCAATAGTAAGAAGGAAATATCTGTAATTGAGGGAGGACCAGTCATGGTTATGAGAGTGACAGCAAAAATATAGAAATATATCTTATAATATTTTTGCTTGCTACCAACAGGAACCCCAATACTGTGAGATCTGCTGAAGTAATCAAGTCGAGTTTACCCATGATAACTCAGTTCATCTAAATATATCAAAGGGAGTTCGTTAAAGAAATAGCTCACTAGACAATTACAATTTTATTATCAATTTTACTTACCTTAATATTGCTATAGCACCATATTCTATAATTGACCATATGGTATACACTATGAAATAATTTAATACATTTTTATGCTTCACAGAAACATTCTGGGTGAACAAATCATGACACTAGATGACAGAAAATAGCGTGACAGAAAATATGTAAAAGCAAATAGTTAATATAATGTTATTGACATACATTATATTAGACAAGACGCAAAATATATTACACAGTGTATAATGTGTGTTTTTCAATCTCTGATACTAGGCTACTATTTCTGACTATCTGGAAGTTCACATATTGATTGGAAATCAGAAAGGTATTTACTTTTCGATCCCAGTTTTCTTGGATCCATGAATAAAATAAAAATAGCTCTATTTATGCATGCCAGGCCAGTAGATGGCAATGCACGTTGTAAAGAAACGTCTCCGGTTACATATGTAACCATGTTCCCCGATTAGGGAACGAGACACTGCGTCCCCTAGGGGTCGCTATGGGGAACGTCGTCAGCATGACTCGTGTCTGAAGCATACAATATAAAAACACCACTTGTTGGCCGGCGACAGCCCATGACGTCACTACCGGAGTGACCGCAATATAAGGGATGCCGGGAGGACACATCATTCGCTTCTTCGTCTGAAGCTTGCGTCCGAAGCATGGCACATAGCCTAGGGGATGCAGTGTCTCGTTCCCTACTCGGGGAACACGGTTACATAGGTAATCCGAGACGTTCCCCTACATGGGAACTTCGAACTTCCCCTACATGGGAACTATGGGGAACGTTATGCCCACGCCGCCATGCTGAGGGGAGTGCAAACCAATGTCGCGCAAAGGCGAGCACTAAGCCAACTCTACCAGGCTAAGGGAGTTGCCCCTGGGACGGTTGATGCTGTCAGTGACATTATCCCCTTTGGCCAAAAGCCGAGCTGCATACCAGCAAGGGAGTGGGGCCCAAGGCACAAACCTGGGCTTGACCAGCTCAAATAAGGGCACGAAGCTGCGCAGGTAACCCTACCCTATGGAATTTTAGAAAGAACGCAAAACATTCGATGTGCGAACTTACCACTGGATGGATTTTAGAAAAGTGCCCAAAGTCTAGCGTGTGCACTTACCATAACATGGATTTTAGAAAGAACGCAAAACACCTGATGTGCGAACTTACCACTGAGTGGATTTTTAGTAAGTGCCCAGCGCTTAGCGTGTGCACTTATATATATATTTGATATTATGTTCTATGGTTTGGGAGCGGAGAACTACTCATTCCTTGGAGTGAGAGGGAACTCAGATGCTCAGAAGGGAGCGGCATGCTCATAGATGACCCTCTATGGTGAGGGGAGCAATGCTAGCTCGACCAACAAGGCGAGCGACCTATCACCGAACTCTGGAGAGTGGAGAAACTCAGACGCTCAGAAAGGAGCGGCATGCTCATAGGTGACCCTCTAGGTGAGGGGAGCAATGCTAGCTCTACCAATAACAAGCTCTGGCTCCAAAGGGAGCGGCTTGCTCATAGGTGACCCTCTAGGTGAGGGGAGCAAATGCTAGCTCTACCAATAGCGAGATCTGGAGAGCGGAGAACTCATTCCTCAGAATGAGAGAGAACTCAGACGTTCAGGAGTGGGGCCCAAGGCACAAACCGGGGCCTGACCAGCTCAAATAAGGGCATGAAGCTGCGTGCGTAACCCTACCCTACGGGTTTTTAGAAAGAACGCAAAACATTCGATGTGCGAACTTACCACTGGATGGATTTTAGAAAAGTGCCCAAAGTCTAGCGTGTGCACTTACCATAACATGGATTTTAGAAAGAACGCAAAACACCTGATGTGCGAACTTACCACTGAGTGGATTTTTAGTAAGTGCCCAGCGCTTAGCGTGTGCACTTATATATATTTTTGATATTATGTTCTATGGTTTGGGAGCGGAGAACTACTCATTCCTTGGAGTGAGAGGGAACTCAGATGCTCAGAAGGGAGCGGCATGCTCATAGATGACCCTCTATGGTGAGGGGAGCAATGCTAGCTCGACCAACAAGGCGAGCGACCTATCACCGAACTCTGGAGAGTGGAGAAACTCAGACGCTCAGAAAGGAGCGGCACGCTCATAGGTGACCCTCTAGGTGAGGGGAGCAATGCTAGCTCTACCAATAACAAGCTCTGGCTCCAAAGGGAGCGGCTTGCTCATAGGTGACCCTCTAGGTGAGGGGAGCAAATGCTAGCTCTACCAATAGCGAGATCTGGAGAGCGGAGAACTCATTCCTCAGAATGAGAGAGAACTCAGACGTTCAGGAGTGGGGCCCAAGGCACAAACCGGGGCCTGACCAGCTCAAATAAGGGCATGAAGCTGCGTGCGTAACCCTACCCTACGGGTTTTTAGAAAGAACACAGAACATTTGATGTGCGAACTTACCACTGGGTGGATTTTTAGAAAAATGCCCAAAGTCTAGCGTGTGCACTTACCATAACATGGATTTTTAGAAAGAACACAGAACACTTGATGTGCGATCTTACCACTGAATGGATTTTAGAAAGTGCCCAGAGTTATTTTGCACTTATATATATTCTGGCCGAAGGGAAACCTATGACAGAGCCCAGAAGGGAGCGGCATGCTCATAGGTGACCCTCTAGATGACTCAGATAACTCAGAGGAGCTTTATTTGTCACATACACAATTATACAGAGTATAATGAGGAGTGAAATGTGTTCTCTGCATTTAACCCATCCAAGTGCACACACACTTGGAGCAGTGGGCAGCCGACAGCGGGAAGCAGTCGTGGACTTCCTGCCAGAGCCAGGATTCAAACCCACAACCTTGGGTTTCCTCGGGTTTCAAGTCCGATGCTCTATCCACTAGGCCACGACCGCCCAGGTGAGGGAGCAATGCTAGCTCTACCGACAGCGAGCTCTGGGGAGCGGAGAAACTCATCCTTCAGAATGAGAGGGAACTCAGATGCCCAGAAGGGAGCGGCATGCTCGTAGGTGACCCTCTATGGTGAGGGGAGCAGTGTTAGCTCTACCGACAATGAGCTCTGGAGCTCAGAAGGGAGCGGCATGCTCATAGGTGACCCTCTAGGTGAGGGGAGCAATGCTAGCTCTACCGACAGCGAGCTCTGGAGAGAATTCAGATGCCCCGAAGGGAGCGGCAAGCTCATAGGTGATGCTCTGTGGTGAGGGGAGCAATGCTAGCTCTACCGACAACGCTCAGAAGGGAGCGGCATGCTCATAGGCGACCCTCTAGGTGAGGGGAGCAATGCTAGCTCTACCAGCAATGAGCTCTGGAGAGTGGAGAACTCACTCCTCAGAATGAGAGGGAACTTAGATACTCAGAAGGGAGCGGCATGCTAATAGGTGACCCTCTAAGGTGAGGGGAGCAATGCTAGCTCGACCAATAAGGAGCGCTCCTAGCCTGGATCTAGTTTCGACGAGTGAGGTAATCACTGCGGTAGCCGATAGCCTTCAGAAATGGATCGCCTTATCCAGGTCTTTCAGCAGATCAGTCTGGTATGCCTGAAGCACCGTCCATAGTGTGCAACAAAGCAACGGTCTGACCTGCTGCTGCATATTCCCTGTCATTTAAGCCAGATTCAGAGGCTTAGATGGCAAGGAGGGAGCCTTAAGAGAGGATGTCTCCACAGGTAGCTGGCTATCGACTCTTGCACACGGGGCATCCCCTCATAGCCATTTTCACGCATCCCCTAATGTCAGCATAACTAGTATGCTGGAACTATGAATACGAGAAAAAATTGTTTTTTCCACTCCTTCTCAACCCCCACATGGAGATTTTAGGAAGAAAGGAAGGCTCGCTCGAGCTGAGGGTTTATGGCCAGAAAGATTATTGTATACTCCATAACCTCCAATAACTCGTCATATGCAGTGCAGGAGGATTGAGAGGGTTCAGTCTCAACTTCCTCGCCCTCAAACATCTCCTGCTCTTACTGGGCATAACCCAGCAGAGCACTAGCCGCTGAATCTGATGATGTCAGAAAGATCGCATCGTCACATTCCAGCCGCTCACTCTCGTTCTCGGCCGACGCGCGCAAAAAGGGGGCGGTCCCTCTCTAACTCATCGGCAGCGGTGGGTCCCGAATCACGGGAAGCAGACGGCTGCCTCTCTTTCCTCGAAAAGAGGGACAGACGAGAGCGGAGCTTTTTCATAGAAACAAACTCACAGTGCACGCAGATTTCCCATCAAGGACATCGCGTGCGTGCTCCTTGCCCAAACAAAGATGTAAAGATTGTGTTTGTGTCATCGGGTGTCAAATAACGAGGACACGGATCCACACACAATCTTAAACGCCTTGCTAGTGCTCGCCATGATAGAGAGAAAACTGTACTCATACCAGAATGCACGCTTCAAACAGAACAGTCAGTGAAGACGAAGAAGAGAATGATGTGTCCTCCCGGCGTCCCTTATATTTCGGTCGCGCCGGTAGTGACATCATGGGCTGTCGCCGGCCAACAAGTGGTGTTTTTATATTGTATGCTTCAGACATGAGTCACGCTGACGACGTTCCCCATAGCGACCCCTAGGGAACGCAGTTTGAAGTTCCCATGAAGGGGAACGTCTCGGTTACGTATGTAACCCTCGTTCCCTGAAGGAGGGAACGGAGACGTCACGTCGGATGACCGACGAATTGGGATCTCGCCAGAGAGACCTATCCACTTCGAGTGTAACTAAACGAGCCAATGGACATTGGCATGCGATCATTGCATCCAGCTGCCGCTGATCACAGCGTGAGTATAAGAGGCAGCCGGTGCACCGCATTAATCATGTTTTCGCTGAGGAGCCGAGCCGGAGACCCGGCCGCCCAGCGGTGGTACAGCAACTGTGGCGACGGGACGTGACGTCTCCGTTCCCTCCTTCAGGGAACGAGGGTTACATACGTAACCGAGACGTTCCCTTTCAGTCGGTCACTCCGAGTCACGTCGGATGACCGACGAATTGGGATCCCTACCAAAGCGCCACAGGAGCTGCCCCTTCCAGCGCCCTGTGTAGACCTCCTGATCCTTCCTATAAGGCAGACGATAGGACCGGGCTACACAGAGAAGGTCGACTACTGCTGTCCCTAGAGCAACCCAAACAGTAGGACTTGAATAACACTGGGAAAGTGTGCCCTTCCACTTGGAAGAGGCACACTGCGGAGTCACCTCCTCCCAGTGGGGGTTAAGTGACATTACTCACGTGAAGTAACCCCGTAGGGCCCAATGCACATGGAAGTCTCTGTGATGGCTCAGGCTGCATCATTAGAGACGGCAGAACATGGTCTACCTGGGGAACACGGTTCTAATAAGCATACCGTGGAAAACACATATGGGATCCCAACAGGATCACTCATATGGGCACTAGCCTCACACCAGATTTCAAGAATTCATTGGCTGAAAGGCCTGGCGCCGTACGTTCCGCCACGTCTGGGCACCGGAGTGCTGGAGGACTCGACAGGGTTTGCCCGGTTAGGGAACTCTCTGGAGAATAAGGCGTTTAGGGATGCCGCAAGCCGACTCTGAACAGGGCCTCTCAGTGCCACTACCCGTTTGAGGTGAGAACACAGGAGGAAACCGGTTCGACACGCAGGCTATAGAACCTAGCGAACATGTTGGGAGTCGCCCAACCCGCAGCTCTACAGATGTCTGCTAGCGAGGCGCCACGAGCCAGCGCCCAGGACGATGCAACACCCCTAGTGGAGTGAGCACGCAACCTGAGCGGGCAGGGCACACCTTGTGCTTCATAGGCCAAGGTGATAGCATCCACTATCCAGTGGGCCATCCTCTGCTTGGAAACAGCCTTCCCCTTCTGCTGTCCACCGTAGCAGACAAAGAGCTGCTCTGAGGTCCTAAAGCTTTGAGTTCTATCCGTGTACTGTCGCAGTGCGCGTACCGGACAGAGCAAAGCTAGGGCTGGGTCTGCCTCCTCCGGGGGCAGCGCTTGCAGATTCACTACCTGGTCCCTGAAGGGAGTGGTAGGAACCTTGGGCACATAGCCGGGCCGGGGCCTCAGTGTTGCACTGGAGTCAGCCGGCCCAAACTGAAGGCACGAATCGTCGACCGAAAATGCCTGCAGGTCCCCCACCCTCTTGATCGAGGCCAATGCAGTCAGGAGTAGGGTTTTCATAGATAGAAACTTCAATTCGACTGACTGCAAAGGCTCAAAGGGGGCAGTTATTAGGGCTCTTAGCACCAAAGCCAAATCCCAAGAGGGTAGAGAGGGGGGCCTAGGAGGGTTCAACCTCCTGGCCCCTCTAAGAAACCTGACAACCAGATTGTGCTTCCCCACCGACTTCCCCTCTACGGGGTCGTGGTAAGCAGAAATAGCGGCCACATAAACCTTAAGGGTGGAAGGGGACAGCCTACGCTCCAACCCTTGCTGTAAGAAGGAAAGCACAGCTCTGATCGAGCATCTCCGGGGGTCCTCCTGGTGGGAGGAACACCATTCGACGAACAGGTTCCACTTCAGAGTATAGGCCCGTCTCGTGGACGGTGCCCGTGCTGAAGTGATAGTGAGTGCTACCTCCTGGGGTAGGTCAGCTAGAACCTCCGCGTCCCATCCAGGGACCATACGTGGAGTTTCCACAGGTCCGGGCGCGGGTGCCATAGGGTGCCCCGTCTCTGAGAAAGCAGATCCTTCCTCAGAGGAATTGGCCAGGGAGGGGCTGTCGCGAGGAGCATGAGTTCCGGGAACCAGGTCCTGTTGGGCCAATATGGAGCCACTAACAAGACCTGCTCCTCGTCCTCCCTGATCTTGCACAGTGTCTGTGCTAGTAGGCTCACTGGGGGGAACGCATATTTGCGCAGGCCCCGGGGCCAGCTGTGTGCCAGTGCATCCGTGCCGAGCGTTGCCTCGGTTAGGGAGTAGAACTCTTGGCAGTGGGTGGTTTCTGGAGATGCAAACAGGTCGACCTGAGCAGCTCCGAACCGTCCCCAAATCAGCTGAACCGCCTGGGGATGGAGTCTCCACTCGCCTGGAAGTGCTGCTCGAGACAGCTCGTCGGCTGCCCGATTGAACACTCCTGGGATGTGGATGGCACGAAGGGACCTCAGATGCTTCTGACTCCAGAGGAGGAGGTGGCGGGCGAGTTGCGACATGCGACGGGAGCGCAAACCGCCTTGCCGGTTGATATACGCAACGGTCGCAGTGTTGTCCGTACGGACCAGAACGTCCTTGCGCTGAAGGCGCCCTCTGAGACGGCTCAGGGCAAGGCGTACTGCTAACAACTCGAGGCAATTGATATGCCAATGCAGTTGGGGACCCGTCCAAACCCCTCATACTGCGTGCCCGTTGTACGTGGCTCCCCAGCCTGTGGTCGAGGCATCTGTGAATACCACAGCATGCCTGGATACCTGCTCCAGGGGCACTCCTGCCCGAAGGAACGAGGGATCTGACCACGGCCTGAAGGTCTTGCGGCAGGCCGGTGTAATCTGAACCCGGTAAGTGCCGCGTTTCCACGCCCACCTCGGGATTCGGCCATAGAGCCAGTGCTGAAGCGGTCTCATATGGAGCAGACCGAGCGGAACTGTCACCGCAGCTGCAGCCATATGCCCCAGGAGCCTCTGAAAGAGTTTCAGTGGAACCGCCGTCCTGCCTGATAAGGTCTTGAAGCAGTTCAGCACTGACTGAGCACGTTCCTGGGTGAGGCGTGCTGTTTGGTTGACCGAATCGAACTCCATGCCGAGAAAAGAGATCCTCTGCGTTGGCACGAGTTTGCTCTTTTCCCAGTTGACCCGAAGGCCCAGCAGGTTGAGGTGCTTGAGCACCAGGTCCCTGTGTGCAGACAACTGCTTGCGAGACTGTGCGAGTATGAGCCAGTCGTCGAGGTAGTTGAGAATGCGCACACCTTGTTCTCTCAGGGGGACCAGGGCCGCCTCCACGACTTTGGTGAAGACGCGAGGCGACAGGGACAGCCCGAAGGGCAGGACCTTGTACTGATACGCCTGTCCCTCGAACGCGAAACGCAGGAATGGCCTGTGTCGCGGGAGGATCGAGACATGAAAGTACGCGTCCTTCAGGTCGATTGCTGCAAACCAATCTAGGGGACGGACGCATCCAAAAATGCGTTTCTGCGTCAACATCTTGAACGGCAGCTTGTGAAGTGCACGGTTCAAAACTCGCAGATCCAAGATCGGTCGTAACCCACCACCTTTCTTGGGCACAATGAAGTAGGGGCTGAACAACCCCGACCTCATATCGGCTGGAGGGACCGGCTCTATCGCGTCCTTCGCCAGTAGGACTGCGATTTCCGCACGCAAGACAGGAGCATCGGCGGGTTTGACTGAAGTGAACCGGATGCCCCTGAACTTGGGGGGACGCCGGGCGAACTGAATCGCATAGCCGAGTCTGATGGTCCGTAGGAGCCACCGAGACGGACTGGGGAGCGCTAGCCAGGCTCCGAGAAACCGTGAGAAACTCTCAGTGCCACTACCCGTTTGAGGTGAGAACACAGGAGGAAACCGGTTCGACACGCAGGCTATAGAACCTAGCGAACATGTTGGGAGTCGCCCAACCCGCAGCTCTACAGATGTCTGCTAGCGAGGCGCCACGAGCCAGCGCCCAGGACGATGCAACACCCCTAGTGGAGTGAGCACGCAACCTGAGCGGGCAGGGCACACCTTGTGCTTCATAGGCCAAGGTGATAGCATCCACTATCCAGTGGGCCATCCTCTGCTTGGAAACAGCCTTCCCCTTCTGCTGTCCACCGTAGCAGACAAAGAGCTGCTCTGAGGTCCTAAAGCTTTGAGTTCTATCCGTGTACTGTCGCAGTGCGCGTACCGGACAGAGCAAAGCTAGGGCTGGGTCTGCCTCCTCCGGGGGCAGCGCTTGCAGATTCACTACCTGGTCCCTGAAGGGAGTGGTAGGAACCTTGGGCACATAGCCGGGCCGGGGCCTCAGTGTTGCACTGGAGTCAGCCGGCCCAAACTGAAGGCACGAATCGTCGACCGAAAATGCCTGCAGGTCCCCCACCCTCTTGATCGAGGCCAATGCAGTCAGGAGTAGGGTTTTCATAGATAGAAACTTCAATTCGACTGACTGCAAAGGCTCAAAGGGGGCAGTTATTAGGGCTCTTAGCACCAAAGCCAAATCCCAAGAGGGTAGAGAGGGGGGCCTAGGAGGGTTCAACCTCCTGGCCCCTCTAAGAAACCTGACAACCAGATTGTGCTTCCCCACCGACTTCCCCTCTACGGGGTCGTGGTAAGCAGAAATAGCGGCCACATAAACCTTAAGGGTGGAAGGGGACAGCCTACGCTCCAACCCTTGCTGTAAGAAGGAAAGCACAGCTCTGATCGAGCATCTCCGGGGGTCCTCCTGGTGGGAGGAACACCATTCGACGAACAGGTTCCACTTCAGAGTATAGGCCCGTCTCGTGGACGGTGCCTGTGCTGAAGTGATAGTGAGTGCTACCTCCTGGGGTAGGTCAGCTAGAACCTCCGCGTCCCATCCAGGGACCATACGTGGAGTTTCCACAGGTCCGGGCGCGGGTGCCATAGGGTGCCCCGTCTCTGAGAAAGCAGATCCTTCCTCAGAGGAATTGGCCAGGGAGGGGCTGTCGCGAGGAGCATGAGTTCCGGGAACCAGGTCCTGTTGGGCCAATATGGAGCCACTAACAAGACCTGCTCCTCGTCCTCCCTGATCTTGCACAGTGTCTGTGCTAGTAGGCTCACTGGGGGGAACGCATATTTGCGCAGGCCCCGGGGCCAGCTGTGTGCCAGTGCATCCGTGCCGAGCGTTGCCTCGGTTAGGGAGTAGAACTCTTGGCAGTGGGTGGTTTCTGGAGATGCAAACAGGTCGACCTGAGCAGCTCCGAACCGTCCCCAAATCAGCTGAACCGCCTGGGGATGGAGTCTCCACTCGCCTGGAAGTGCTGCTCGAGACAGCTCGTCGGCTGCCCGATTGAACACTCCTGGGATGTGGATGGCACGAAGGGACCTCAGATGCTTCTGACTCCAGAGGAGGAGGTGGCGGGCGAGTTGCGACATGCGACGGGAGCGCAAACCGCCTTGCCGGTTGATATACGCAACGGTCGCAGTGTTGTCCGTACGGACCAGAACGTCCTTGCGCTGAAGGCGCCCTCTGAGACGGCTCAGGGCAAGGCGTACTGCTAACAACTCGAGGCAATTGATATGCCAATGCAGTTGGGGACCCGTCCAAACCCCTGATACTGCGTGCCCGTTGTACGTGGCTCCCCAGCCTGTGGTCGAGGCATCTGTGAATACCACAGCATGCCTGGATACCTGCTCCAGGGGCACTCCTGCCCGAAGGAACGAGGGATCTGACCACGGCCTGAAGGTCTTGCGGCAGGCCGGTGTAATCTGAACCCGGTAAGTGCCGCGTTTCCACGCCCGCCTCGGGATTCGGCCATAGAGCCAGTGCTGAAGCGGTCTCATATGGAGCAGACCGAGCGGAACTGTCACCGCAGCTGCAGCCATATGCCCCAGGAGCCTCTGAAAGAGTTTCAGTGGAACCGCCGTCCTGCCTGATAAGGTCTTGAAGCAGTTCAGCACTGACTGAGCACGTTCCTGGGTGAGGCGTGCTGTTTGGTTGACCGAATCGAACTCCATGCCGAGAAAAGAGATCCTCTGCGTTGGCACGAGTTTGCTCTTTTCCCAGTTGACCCGAAGGCCCAGCAGGCTGAGGTGCTTGAGCACCAGGTCCCTGTGTGCAGACAACTGCTTGCGAGACTGTGCGAGTATGAGCCAGTCGTCGAGGTAGTTGAGAATGCGCACACCTTGTTCTCTCAGGGGGACCAGGGCCGCCTCCACGACTTTGGTGAAGACGCGAGGCGACAGGGACAGCCCGAAGGGCAGGACCTTGTACTGATACGCCTGTCCCTCGAACGCGAAACGCAGGAATGGCCTGTGTCGCGGGAGGATCGAGACATGAAAGTACGCGTCCTTCAGGTCGATTGCTGCAAACCAATCTAGGGGACGGACGCATCCAAAAATGCGTTTCTGCGTCAACATCTTGAACGGCAGCTTGTGAAGTGCACGGTTCAAAACTCGCAGATCCAAGATCGGTCGTAACCCACCACCTTTCTTGGGCACAATGAAGTAGGGGCTGAACAACCCCGACCTCATATCGGCTGGAGGGACCGGCTCTATCGCGTCCTTCGCCAGTAGGACTGCGATTTCCGCATGCAAGACAGGAGCATCGGCGGGTTTGACTGAAGTGAACCGGATGCCCCTGAACTTGGGGGGACGCCGGGCGAACTGAATCGCATAGCCGAGTCTGATGGTCCGTAGGAGCCACCGAGACGGACTGGGGAGCGCTAGCCAGGCTCCGAGAAACCGTGCCAGCGGCACCAACGGAGCCACCGACGTACCCGTGGTGGGGCAGCGATGTGGAACACAGGGACCCGGCCCGGGGCCTGTGAAGGCCTGGCCTGTGATGGCAGGGGGCGGGGTCTGGGTGTGTAGTGTAACACTCACCTGATTCCTCCTCGTGTGGGAGGAAACGCAGGAGCCCGGCTTGCGTGTGACGACTTGTAGCGGGGGCTTGAGTGCTACTGCCTTTACCCGGTTCCACAAATGGGCAGGAGGGGTGCTCTTGGGCAACCCCCCCCTGCCTGGCGAGAGAGGAGGAAGGAAGTGATCCCGTGATGCACGGTACACCACTCTCCTCCTCTTGAGACCCAGAGACTGAGGAAACTGCTCTTTTATTGAAGTTTTGGGTACCGCTGGCTGCTGGGCCAGCGGCGGAACAAAAACAAATGAAACAAAGGATTCTCCACCCGGCCCTCCTCCGGGGGAGGGAGTGGTGCGGTCACCATCTCCCGACGAGCAGTTCCCTCCATCTCTGGGTCGCCCGTCTCAGGGCCTCTTGCACTTGCGCTTGCCGCTGGGTCTGGCGGGGGCCTGGACGGGCTGGGCGTCCTGTCTGTGACCGGCTCCACGACGCCGCATGGTGGAAGGCTGCTGCCGCGGCGTGGGAGCGGGGGCGGCCACAGGGGGGCGCCCACGGCGACGAGCAGGCTGAGGGGCTGCAGCCGGAGTGGAAGCAGCAGCGGGTTTCCTCCGGCGCATGATGTGCTTAATCGCCTCAGTCTGCTTCTGTGCTGCCGAAAACTGCTGGGCACAGCTCTCGACAGCGTCGCCGAAAAGGCCGGTCTGTGACACGGGAGCATTCAGGAACTGCACCTTCTCCTGCTCCTTCATGTCAGTGAGACACAGCCAGAGATGGCGCTCCTGGACCACAAGCGTGGACATCGCACGACCCAGAGACTGTGCGGTCACCTTCGTCGCTCGGAGCGCGAGGTCCGTCGCAGCACGCAGCTCATGTAGAACCGCCAGGTCGTGCCCACCCTCGTGCAGGTTTCTCAGTGCTTTGGCCTGATGGACCTGCAGTAACGCCATGGCGTGTAGGGCAGAAGCCGCCTCCCCACAGGCTCTATAAGCACTGCCAGTGAGGCCTGACGAGTACTTACAGGCCCGTGAGGGGAGACACGGTTCACCCCGCAGAGTGGAAGCGACTGTTGGACACAACTGCATGGCCACAGACCGCTCCACAGAGGGGATGCCCGTGTACCCCAAAGCGGCTCCACCATCGAGGGTGGTGAGGGGGGAGGAGCCACAAGGTTTATTTCGGGCAGTAAAAGGTGCCTTCCATGACCTTGTAAGCTCCTCATGCACTTCCGGAAAGAATGGCACCGGAGGGGGGCGCTGAAAACCAGCGCGACCCCCCCCCCGAGAAACCACTCGTCCAACCTAGAAAGGTCGGGACGCGGTGGAGGATTCCACACGAGCCCGACGTTCTCGGCGGCCCGGGAAAGCATAGCCGTCATCTCTGGGTCTGGCTCGGACAACGCTACCACACCCGAAGGGGGCAACGCAGCCGAGTCGTCATCCCCGGAGAGAGAGGGCTCGCCCTCCGATGCAGCGACCGACATCTGGTCATCAGGGGAGGCACCGAAGGAAACGGGTGGGGTACCCCACTCAGCAGAGGCCCCAGTCCGAACCAACGGTACCCCCGCCGGCTGCGGAGTGCCTGAGGGGTGAGAACCTCCACTTGGGGAAGCCCTCACCGTAATCCTCAGATCACCTCTGACTCCACCGGATGCTGTGCCGCCCCGTTTTGTGCCAGGACGAACGCCAGATCGCGGCAGAGGCAGAGGGACCCCGCCATGTTTGACACAGCGGAGTCTATTGCGCAACTCCGAGATGGTCATGTCCCCACAAGAAGAACATGAACCATCCACGAAAGCTTCCTCAGCGTGCTGAATGCCCAGACACGTGAGGCAGTGATCGTGACCGTCCTGAGGCGCCAGAGATCGACCGCACCCAGAAACGCACGGGTGATAAGACATCTTTAAAAAGACGCGATCACCCGTGTACTCTTTTAGAGAAATCTGCTCTTTTAGTGCTGAAGCACGCAGGGGAGCTGGCCACCGCACACTCCTGTGTGACTGTCTTCACGGACCGTTGTTGTCCCGTGAGACCGCGACCACCGCTGCTGTGCCGTAACGCCCGCACTCGTGAAGCTTTCTCGTAGCGTCAGGAAGAGCAGTAGCGAAACACCACCGCTCGGCTCCGAAGCGAAAGGATGATTAATGCGGTGCACTGGCTGCCTCTTATACTCACGCTGTGATCAGCGGCAGCTGGATGCAATGATCGCATGCCAATGTCCATTGGCTCGTTTAGTTACACTCGAAGTGGATAGGTCTCTCTGGCGAGATCCCAATTCGTCGGTCATCCGACGTAACTCGGAGTGACCGACTGAAAGGGAACACTATGTGTCTGCACACACACGTATGATGTCACTGTTTTCATAAATTTGCGGGAGTGTATTATATTTTACAGAAACAAAAAAAAAATGTAGGCCTTCCAAGGCAGATGTCGTGTAAATTAATGGGCACAATGCATAAAACGTTTTCCATTCTTATTTGAAAATGGTGTCGTGTTTTGTTCAAGCCTTTTTCTTCCAAATCTCTGGGCATCTGCTGTAAGGCTTGGTTCCCTCCAAAGTCTTGTTTGCTCACTATAGATGTTGGCTTAAATATAATTTGATAATGTTAAAAGTGCTACAAAATTAAACATTTCTTCAACTGAACAGAACATTTGTATGCTGTTGAGATCAATTCTTGTTCCTGCCTACCATGCTGCTGTTTGTAGCTTTGTTTATCTGAAGACATCTCTATCTTACACTATCTGTTGTTTAAATTGCTAAAGTATAATTTAATTCTCACCATATTTCTGATTTAAGACTAATTTGACATCATCCGCCTTTAATCTCTTAATCTAAACTGTGAGCGCTGCGCATAGCAGCGTGTTAGCATTCCCTTAGACCACTAGCTTGTCAATCGCATCTCCATTCACGTTTTCTACCGTTTGTTCTCTTTCTCTCTCTCTCTCCTTTTTTTACGAGTCCATCAAACAACTGTGGTGAGTCGGAATTACTCTACAATCACGGTGAGTAATGGCTTCTCCTTGCATCGTCACCTGCACAGCAGGGCTAAAGGCCCACCTTAAGAAAAAATGTACTATTTACTGCCCCTAAAATGTATAATTGCAGAAAAAATATACATGTTGTATTGAACATTAAAGGAGCAACAGGTTTTGTGTGAAAATAAATAATTCAAGTTTTTATTTTGTTTAAAAATCTTATAAATGTATGAGGTGGCAAAAGGGGCCTTTTACCCCACACACGGGTTAATTTTCTGCTTATTTTGAAAAATTAAATAATATTGTTTTGTTCAATAAATATACTGTCATTAAAATATGTTAATATAAAAAAAGATATATTTTAAAATACAGAAAACTAAATCATTTTAATTAGTAAAGATTCTGAAAGTATTGAAGGAGATCCAATAATAATTGAATATGTATTTACAGTAGTAACAACAAATTATATTTTATTACATGATATGATTCATATGTTGTTGTTTTTTATATGATGGTTTCATTCTAAACATGGTGATTATCTCTAATATGAACACCCAACATACTATATTATATTTACCATCTGAATCTAACCATGTCATGTCAACAAATGGAAAAGTCAGCGATCTATTAATTATCAAGTTGTAATGTTAATCACGGCGTCTTAAGCCCCAACAGCGGGGGTACTTTTTACACCAAATACCATTTATTTTATTATTTAAAAACTGTTGCATTAATTATCTTGTGAAAAACTGAAAATCATAAAGAAGATTCGTCTCAAAATATATGTATTAATTTTTGCGATTTTGCTGCTTAAATCTATAACATTTAAAAAAAACTTAAAATAATAGATCAAGTAAGCACAGAATCAACTTTGCACTGCTGCGTGCGATCGCATCAAAGATCACACACATATATATGTGCATCTTGAAAAGCGGATGTTTTGTGCGTTTTTGTGCGTTTGTGCGCCATCTCAAGATTCAAGATTTGTATTTGTCACATACACAATTATATATTGAATATATAACAGCACTGAAATGTAAGTCAGGTCTGCTCCATGGACAGTGCAATTTTTATGGAATACAAACACAAAGAAAATAAATATACATAAATATAGGTATGTAAAAAATAAGTAAAAAAATAAAATAAACAATAACATACAATATTATAAAATAAAGAATAAAATATACAAAAATGTGCAGGACAGTATACTGTAGACTTAATAAATATTAAGATAAGCAAGTATCATGAAGCCGGTTTAGCTGGCTAGCAAGGTTAAGTTTCAGTTTAGTTTGCACCAATCATGGGTTTTATGTACCATGAAAGTGGCTTGGCTTTTAGCTGTGTTCATTGCCATAGAAACTTACACTCTACGGCTAACCTGCGCCATGGCAGGTTATGTTCTGGGTTTGGGGATCTCAAACTGAAATTTGATCAATCATATGTGAGCAAAGTAACATGTCTGACACAAAATAGTCACTCCCCCAGTTTATCTTCCTACAAATTAAAGGTCACTAGTACTAAGCTTTAATGATAATTACTTGGAGTTATTTGATATGATTTATTTAATTATATGATTTAGATTATTATTAATCTATTACACACAAGACATTTTAATTTAAGTTATTTTAAATCATTTATTTTAAACGAATGTTAATATATAAAGATCGTATATAATATAAATAAGTTATAGAGTCAATGGCTTTTGCAGTGTTTGAGGTAGATGTCCTGCAGAGAGGGGAGAGCAGACCCTGAGATGCGCTCAGCTAAGCGCACAACTCTGCAGGGCTTTGCAGTCCTGACTGGAGACGTTTCCATACCACACTGAGATGCACTGAGTCAGTACACTTTCTATGGCCCCTGAATATAAAGTTTTCAGGATTGCTGGTGAGACGCTGAATGTCCTCAGCTGTCGCAGATGTACAGTCTTTGCCTGGCTTTATTCACCTGTGTTTGAATGTGTGTATTCCAAGTCAGGTTCTCAGAGATGTTTACACCGAGATACTTGAAGCTGCTCACCCTCTCCACAGGGGTCCAACTGATCATAAGAGGAGTGTAGGGCCGCTGCTGTCTCTTCCTGAAGTCCACAATCAGCTCTTTAGTTTTGCTCACTTTCAGAGAGTGACAATTGTCCTGGCACCATGATGTAAGTCTCTCCACCTCATCCATGCTATCTCATTTGTGTTGGAAATGAGGACCAGAACCACAGTATCATCAGCGAATTTGATGATAGATGTGGAGCTGAGAGAGGACATGCAGTCGTGTGTGTAGAGAGAGTAGAGCAGGGGACTCAGGACACAGCCCTGTGGGACTCCTACATTCAGGGTGATGGAGTTTGAGGTGAACTGCTCTATTTTCACCACTTGAGGTCTGCCGGTGAGGAAGTCTTGAATCCAGTTGCAGAGTGAAGAGTTTAGGCCGAGGTCTGTGAGTTGAAAAGCTAGCTTGATGGGGACTATAGTATTGAAAGCTGAGCTATAGTCAAAGATTAGCAGCCTTACATAGTTCCCATTGTTGCTTTCAATGTGCGTGAGGGAAGAGTGGAGGACGTGAGAGAGGGCATCTTAAGTAGATCTATTGGGGCGAAGAGGGTAAACTGAAGAGGGTCCATGACTATTGATGTGAGGACAACTGGATAATAGTCATTCAGACAAGAGGGTTTATTGTTCTTAGGCACAGGGATTATGACAGTTTTTTTAAAGGAGGTGGAAACCACAGAGGTAGCAAGGGACTCATTAAAGATTGATGTAAACAAACCAGCAAGCCGATCTGCGCAGGACCTCAGTGCAGTACGTTGGTTAACCACTGCACGGATTGTTCTGTCCACCCACGGTTTCTGATTTAAAAATGTACTTATAGTTACTGTTTCAGTAGCTTGCTCGGTTAGCGTGTTGACAACGTGTTGACAAAGCTCAATGCTACATCCGTGAACTCGCTGACTTCAGATGAACTCTCCCGGAACATGTCCCAGTTGACTTCATCAAGAGCCGCCTGTAGCATAGCTTCTGAGTGGGAGGACCAGCGCGTCACTACTCTCTTCACCAGGGGTACCTGAATGAGCCTTTGTTTATATTTGTCAGAGCGCGACAGAATGGAGATATTCCTGGGTTATTCAAGTGGCCATTGTTCATCTACGCGTTCTGAAGAATCTCCAGTTGCCACAATGAGTTGGAGGATAAAGTGTCCTGAAACAGGTTAGTGTAGAGGTGTCCAATGTCAAAAAGTGTTCCTTTGTCGTAAGTGATCAGTGCAGACGTTATGTGTGTAAAAAGAGAAAGCAAAAGTACCTAAAAAAATTAATAAAAGCACAATTTAAGCGGAGCTACCTGGACGTTGTCCGAACTCAAGCGGCACCATTTTTGATCAAGTGGCTTAGATTAAAATTATATCGAAGGCGCCATTTACCCCGAGGCGCGTTTAGCCCCTTTGCACCCTACAGTTTCTATGTCAGTCAGCAGCAAGGAATTCACATGAGATAAATGCAGGGAAATAGTTAGGCTGACAGAGAAGATTTTAGAATTAGAAAAACGCATCCAAACTTTAGTTGAGGAGAGTAAAATTATAGGGCTGTAGATATTGCTTTGTATATGACTAGCTCAGGGACTCCTGTACATTGTTCAGTTCGGCCACAATATTCGCGGGTCAAAATACCGCTCTTCTGTTCCGATCAAAACATCAAACAGGTTCTCCCCACTCAGTGACACACCCATTGAGAAACCAGATGAAAGTGCTCTAGTTATTTGTGATTCTATTGTACAGAACATGAAAATAGAGACACCAGCCACCATAGTCTAATGTTTACCAGGAGCCAGAGCACCTGACATCTTGGCAAATTTAAAAATGCTGACTAATTGCAAGATTAAAAATTTATCTGTTAATTCTCAGCACATAGAGAATATTTATATCAAACTATAGAGATTGTGTCTGTTCCCCAATCTAGAAAATACAGAAAATGTCCAAACAAAAGTAAGAGTAACAATTTAAGTGATATTCAACAAATAAAAAACAGATATAATACAGATAAACAAATGATAAAGCTTGGCTTATTGAATATTAGATCCCTTTCTACAAAAGCACTTTTGTAAATGATATGATCACTGACCATAAACTAGATGCCCTGCAGAAAAGCCTGCACTGACCCTTTACGGGCTGCCAGCGCAGGACCCCTGAGAATTTGTCCATTGGCAAAACGCTGGCCCCTTAGCCCTCACTTAGCCTCCATGAAGCCTAAGTGCTGTTTTATTGAAAATATTACAGTTTGAAGTCACAGTTATGTAGGTAAGCGCTTGCTTTAGTTGGGCTCTTGACCCTTGAATTTGGATGATCCCAGTTCTTCAGCATATCCAATAGCTCAGAACAATTGGATGATGTTACAAAAACTAAGGACTCTCTCTTTTCTAGCACTTTAGATACGGTTGCTCCTTCACACTTAAAGAAGATTAAGGAAAAGGGTCCAACACCATTTTATAATGAGCACACTCGGGCCCTAAATAGTGCAGCCTGGAAAATGGAGCGCAGCTGGGGAAAAAAAATTGAGGTATTTCGTATTGCCTGGTAGGAAAAAACTCTCTCCTACAGGAATGCCTTAAAAACTCTTAGGTCTGCTTACTTCATGTCTCTTTTATTTAAAAAACAAACACAACCCCAAGTACACTGACCAAAATTATAAACGCAACACTTTTGTTTTTACCCCGATTTTCATGAGCTGAACTCAAAGATCTAAGACTTTTTCTATGTATACAAAAGGCCTATTTGTCTCAAATATTGTTCACAAATCTGTATAAATCTATGTTAGTGAGCAATTCGCCTTTGCCGAGATAGTCCATCCACATCACAGGTGTGGCATGTCAAGATGCTGATTAGACAGCTTGATTATTGCACATGTGTGCCTTAGGCTGGCCACAATAAAAGGCCACTCTAAAATGTGCAGTTTTATAACACAGCACAACGCTACAGATGTTGCAAGTTTTGAGGGAGCGTGCAGTTGGCATGCTGACTGCAGGAATGTCCACCAGAGATGTTGCCCGTGAATTGAATGTTCATTTTTCTACCATAAGCCGTCTCCAAAGGCGTTTCAGAGAATTTGGCAGTACATCCTACCAATGTTCCCTCTAATTATTTTTCTTGCTGAGCAAAACTTTTCTATATTGGGCAGACATTTCGTTTTTTTAAATGGAAAATGTTTCCATTTTAAAAATATATATAAATTACAACCTATGCTCTCAATGTTAAATGCAGAAACATTAATTCATGTGTTCATGACCTCGAGGCTAGATTATTGCAATACTTTTTTGGGTGATTGTTCTGCCCGCTCAATAAACAAACTCCAGCTGGTACAAAATGCAGTAGCTAAAGTTCTTACTAGAACCAGGATGTATGACTACATTAGCCCGGTTCTGTCAACACTGCACTGGCTCCCTATTAAACATTTATATACAGTATACATTTTAAGATCTTGCTAATTTCCTATAAGGCCCTGAATAGTTTGGCACCTCAGTATTAGAGTGAGCTCTTATCACATTATAGTCCTTCACGTCCACTGCGATTTCAAAACTCTGGCCATTTGAAAATGCCTAGAATATCAAAATCAACTACGGCCGGTAAATTGTTTTCCTCTTTAGCGCCCAAACTCTGGAACAATCTACCTAACACTGTTCAGGAAACAGACACACTCTGTCAATTTAAATCTAGATTAATGACCCATCCCTTTAACCTGGCTTACACATAATACACTATCACATTCCTATAATTCAAATCCGTTAAAGGATTGTTATTTGCATTAATTAGGTCAACCGGAACCGGGAAAACTTCCCACAACACCCGATGTACTTGTTCCATTGTTAGAAGAATGGCATCTATGCTAATATTAGACTGTTTCTTTCTTATTCCAAGGTCACCGTAGCAACCCAGATTCAGACTGTATCCGGATCAGATGGTCACTGCAGCCACCCGGATCCAGATCAGATGGTGGATCAGCACATAGAGATGACCCCTACAGCCCTGAACATCAGCGGAGACCAGGACAACTAGATGAGCCTCAGAGACTGAACCCCAGTAAAGACCTTGTCTCCTAGTTGGCCACCGGGACAAGACCACAGGAATCAGATGAGTCCTTTGCACAATCTGGCTCTGCTGCAGCCTAGATTTAAATTTCAGGTTTTGTCTGGCTAGAAGAGAATGACACTATTTTGACACACTATTTCCCCAACTAAATAGTGTAAAGCTGATGTAAAGCCACCCAGCTTTATATTTTTCAGTTTGCATTGTTAAAAGCGCTATACAAATAATAGTGACTTGACTTGAATACTAACACAAAAGCACACCACACCACAGCTTGTTTAGCAAAATTCACATGTATAAAAAATCACTGCATGGCAATCAGACCTTCTTCTTTTAATCAAAATGAATAAATGGTATATCTATTGAAAATTCATGTTTCAGCATAATGCTTGTGACAGTAAATGTGCACTGCAACGCCTGATCAGTGACATATGTTTGTCATGTTTAACTATGACCACAGTGTTGTTTATAATAAGAGCTCATCACTGGTATACATTTGTGGTGACTAAATTATTTCTGTTAGCACCTTTTTTTCAGACTGAGAACCCAAAACCACTTCCTTGTGCCACAAATTTCAACTTCTTAATTCAAAAACAAACTTTCTTATTTGATTTAGGTAGTGTAAGATTGATGCTATACCATGTGCGTTAAAATACCCAGGACAAAATATTTAAACATTTTAAAAGATAATACTTTAAAAGATTATTAAAATAAATGCTCTGAATGTATTATAGATGTCCAAGGTGCACAAGTGAAGTGCCCCAGAAATCACAGTGTGCAAACTCTTTATCTAAACATAGCAGATGGAACAAACTGAAAGTTATAAATGCCTTTGAGCCCAACAATTATTTGTTACAACATCAAAAGACAAAAGTTTTTGTTAACATTTAGAACACCTTTTCAAAGTAGTGCACTAGCAGGCTACATTTCTGATCATGTTTGCTAAATTATAAAAACTGTAAATGAAACTTGGTCTTTTTCATGTCAGGTTGTGTGCAGCTCCTCCGTCTGTTTAGTTTTGTTCACAACATGTAGAAACATGCATCAGTTTACCTGTCTCCCCCTACTGGTTGTTAAGATGTTTTACACTAAAGATGTATTACACTAATATTCTATTTGCATTTTATGCTGTACTGCAGAGATAGGCAACTTCGGTCCTGGAGGGCCGGTGTCCTGCAGAGTTTAGCTCCAAGCCTAATCAAACACACCTGCCTGTAACTTTCTGGTGATCTTGAAGACATTGATTAGCTTCTTCGGGTGTGTTTGATTAGGGTTGGGTCTAAACTCTACAGCGAGTGTGATTACCTGCATCTGATACAGCATTCAGATCAATATCATTTTCACAATAAAACGTTAGTTTGAATGTCCGATGGGCTCATACTATCCTTTCATCTGTTAAAGGTCAACGTGGTTCCCAAAGACTTGTATAACAGTGTACATTTGCTGTCTCCTCAAAATAACTCACCACACAGCAATTAATGTCTAAACTAGGGATGTAAGGATTATGGTTTGACGATAAATCATTATAAAATTCCCCACGGTTAGTATTACCGTTTCATATTTTAATTATCATTAAAACCGTATTCGATTACCACGATTTGAACATCTCACGATTAAACAAATACTATCCAGCATAAAGCACAGTTTTCAGTAACAGTCTCACGTGCGCACAGCACTCAGGGTAGTTTCGTTTTGAGTGAAAATAGAGCTAAAAGAGTGCTGAGGGAATTATACAAATTAACTTGTGAATGAATTAATTATATGAATGTACCTCTGAAGGTACTGACTGTCTTCAGAAATGATTCGATGGCATTTTGTTTTCATCTTCGCTCCAAGTAATACCTAAAGAAGTGTTCTTAATCGCAATAATGCTTTTTTCACAGAGTTCACGGGAAACACAGCCGAGTTCGTCGAGCCGACAGTGTGAGCATTTCACTCGCATTTGCGACTAAAAATAGATGTGTGCGAACTGGAAAATGTATTTAGGAGCTTGAGCACAAATTGAAAATACAAAACTTATACAGTAGCCGGCAACAAACGTAGGCCTATACATTTCTTCAGTTTATTTATGGAAAAATAGCCATACAGCCTCAAGCAATTACTGAGCTTTAAAAAGGCAAAGGTTTAATTTAAATTAGCACAGATAAGAAGAAAGGCGGAGCGAGTGAAAGAGACGTGCTAGTGCTGATTCTGAATGATCCACATTCGTCGCTAGAGGGCTCTGACGTGACCCCAGTAACCCTGTAAACAAAGCAGCTGCTACTTTCCCAACTGTGTAAATAATGTTTCAGTCATTTAGATATTTATATTGCAACCATTGCTGGAATGTATCTCAGATATAAAAAAAAAATGGTTATCGAATAACTATCTTCAACTAAATGAGAACAAAACAGAAATTATTGTTTTTGGTCCCTAAAAAACGAGAATGAATTTCATTGAGGAGCTGGGCAACCATTTCCCTTCCATTTCCTCACAGGTTAGAAACCTGGGTGTTATCATAGACTCAGAATTATGTTTATCCAAACAAATTAAAGCAGTCGCTAGCAACAGTTTTTATCAATTACGGGTCATTTCCAAACTTAAATCATTTTTGTCTTTTCAAGATTTGGAGAAGGTTCTTCATGCTTTTATTATATCACGTTTAGATTACTGTAATTCTCAGTATTCAGGTCTTCCTCAGTCATCGCTTTCACGTCTCCAGTTGGTACGAAATGTAGCTGCAAGGGTGCTGACTGGGGCAAAGAAATATGACCACGTCACTCCAATTTTAGCCTCACTACACTGGCTCATGGGTCATTTTAGAGTTCAGTTTAAGATACTGCTGATTTTCTTTAAAGTTCTTAACAATCAAGCTCTGTCTTATCTTAAAGTTCATCGTATCCCTTTGTCAACTACTAGACATTTAAGATCCACTGACAGGGCTCTTCTATCTGTCCCTTGTTCCCGTTTGAAAACCAAGGGTGACAGAGCCTTTTCAGTCAATGCCGCTCATCTGTGGAACCATTTGTCTCTAGACTGCCGCCTTGCACATTCCATTACTAGTTTTAAATCAAGATTGAAAACATATATTTTTTCCTTAGCATTTTAATCTCAATTTATTGATGTTTTATTGGATGACTTTGTTTGCTTCTTTTCTGTTTTTGTTTTCTCATTTAAATGTATGCTACATTGTTAAGCACATTGGATAGCTTTGCTCTGTTTAATTGTGCTATATAAATAAAATGCACTTAGAAGAGGAACACAGTCATGTGTGTTGTTGTATGGTTTAATTTTTTTGTTTATTATGTAGAAGTGAGGTTTTGTGTTTATAAAATGTCTATTGAGTATAGGTACAAATATTATTGGAAAATGTATTGTTTAATAAATGGTACGTCCAAAGAAGGGGCGCAGTATGGCCTGTAAAAAGGGAGGCCAAGTCGAATGCGAGTGTGCAACCGTAGTGCCGTGAGCAAACACCCAGCAAAGCGGATACCCTTTGTGAATATATTTTGTAGATGTCTTTTCCATCTTTATTTTCCAGTTTGTTGTTTATTTTCTACTTAGTATTTTATTTTTATTTTTTTTGGGGGGGGGTATTTGGTGATTACACTGTATATATTTTTGCACGTCATTACTCATGGACTTTTGTATATCTGCGGTGCTGTAAATAAACTATATCTTGCACAAAAGTGCTTTTGTAGGTAGAGCCATCGTTTTACACCTTTTATGGACACTTTCTACTTCCCAAGCGAGTTGGTGGTTCTCGCGGTATCACACTTACTTTTTTTTTTTTTTTTTGCAGACACTTTTATCCAAAGCGACTTACAGTGCATTCAGTGCATTGTTCCCTGGGAATCGAACCCACAACCTTTGCGCTGCTAACGCAATGCTCTAACCACTGAGCCACAGGAACACTTATTAATCCTTTTCATGTTAATTTCAACTTTTACTAATACATTTTACAATCAAAAGTTGTGTCTGCTAATATTGTTCAATGGAGCAAACATTAACTAATATGTATTTTTATTAATCAACTTGAACAAAGAATATTAGCTACTGTTACAATTAGCTATTGCACATTGTTAGTTAATGTTAACCTGCTTTAACTAATGTTAACAAATGGGACTTTATTGTAAAGAGTTACCTATTGTTCTTTCATTCATTTGAACAATCTTTTGTAATCTAATCTTTAAACACTTGTTTACTTTGTTTTTGTGTATTATTTTAAATAAAATCTTTCTTTAGTAAAATATATTTGATAAAGTTATTTAACCTGTTAGGAGGACAACACTTTTTTTCACTTCAAAATTTTATATTGTGATGAAAAAAAACACAATAGGCTACCTTGACAAAAGCCTCAATGACTATTGTGACAATGGGATACTGTCACATACCTAATGTACAAACAGTTTAATAAGACAATAACTAATTACATAATTAGCCTATTGAATAGACTCTGAAGCGAAATTATTTTAGAAAACTTGTGTACTTTCTGTATTTCTGATAATTTAAATAATCGTGCTTGTAAATGTCTCTTTATATCCCCTTATTAAGCTAAAAAAACACATAATTTGGAATAATGTAATTCCCCCCCCAAAAAAATTTCATGTGCTCCAAAATATTTCAACATGTGCTCCTTGTGAATAAGGTAAGTGTCAAGCCCTGAAACAGCTGTTAATCAGTTTTTCCATATAAAGCGCTACCTGCTGTCAGAGAGTGGTTTTACAGAGACTTACATTCAGCCTGTGTTAAGTTTCTGTCTGACCAATAATGGAGTGAATTTGCATTACCTGCTGTAGATTTTGACCGGTTGATGAAAAAAAAGCTTGTGGATTCTACACATTTAAACATTTCAGATAAGGTATCTAGAATTATTTATGGAACAGATAAACGGCATATAATCATTTATTAATCAATTATCATTTTGACTTAACCCTTTTCTTTATTTTAAGGCTGAAATGTGAGGTTTACCATTTTATGAAATATTTTCAAAGCTTTATTTGAACATTTATATTAGATATCTGAACATGCTATTAAACTCTTGTCATTTAAAATCAAACCATCATTGGTAATGGTATTGTTTTAGTGATTATGCAAACAAAAAGTCATTTTATTTGTTGATTTTTAAATATAAAACTTGGGGAATTAATTTATGTGTAGGTACTTTTTGAACATCTCCGGCACTTTTAACAATACCGTGATAATACTGATAACCGTGATAATTTTGGTCACTATAATCGTGATAAGAAATTTTCATACCGTTACATCCCTAGTCTAAACCGCTGGCCACAAAAGTGAGTACACCCCTAAATGAAAATGTCCAAATTGGGCCCGAAGTGTCAATTTTTTGTGTGGCCACCATTATTTTCCAGCACTGCCTTAACCTTCTTGGGCATGGAGTTCACCAGAGCTTCACAGGTTGCCACTGGATTCCTCTTCTTCTCCTCCATGACGACATCATGGAGCTGGTGGATGTTAGAGACCTTGCGCTCCTCCATCTTCCATTTGAGGATGCCCCACAGATACTCAATAGGGTTTAGGTCTGGAGACAAGCTTGGACAGTCCATCACCTTTACCATCAGCTTCTTTAGCAAGGCAGTGGTCGTTATCATGTTGGAATACTGCGCTACGGCCCAGTCTCCGAAGGGAAGGGATCATGCTCTGCTTCAGAATATCACAGTACATGTTGTCTTTCATGGTTCCCTCAATGAACTGTATATAGCTCCCCAGTGCCGGCAGCACTCATGCAGCCCCAGACCAGACCATCTTTAGAAAAGGCTTCCTTCTGGGACAACAGCCATGCAGACCAATTTGATGCAGTGTGTGGCGTATGGTCTGAGCACTGACAGGCTGACCACACCTTCAACCTCTGCAGCAATGCTGGCAGCACTCATATGTCTATTTCCCAAACACAACCTCTAGATATGATGCTGAGTATGTGCACTCAACTTCTTTGGTCGACCATGGCGAGGCCTGTTCTGAGTGGAACCTGTCCTGTTGAACCGCTGTATGGTCTTGGCCACCGTACTGCAGCTCAGTTTCAGGGTCTTGGCAATCTTCTTATAGTCTACGCCATCTTTATGTAGAGCAACAATAATTTTTTCAGATCCTCAGAAAGTTCTTTGCCATGAGGTGCCATGTTGAACTTCCAGTGACCAGTATGAGAGAGTGAGAGCGATAACACCAAATTTAACACCCATGCTCCCTATTTACACTTGAGACCATGTAACACTACCTTGTATAACTAAAATTACTAAAATGGCTAATCGGGCCCAATTTGGACATATTCACTTAGGGGTGTACTCACTTTTGTGGCTAGCGGTTTAGACATTAATGGCTGTGTGTTGAGTTCTTTTGAGGGGACATCAAATTTACACTGTTATACAAGCTGTACACTCACTGCTTTACATTGTAGCAAAGTGTCATTTCTTCAGTGTTGTCACATGAAAAGATATAATAAAATATTTACAAAAATGTGAGGGGTGTACTCACTTTTGTGAGATACTGTATATGTGTCCCGAACAAAGCGGTAAATTTTTGTTTAGAAAATTCTGTCAAAAAAATGCAGTTTTGATGCTCTTTGAAATGGTACTAACGTCACAGCAGCAAAAATAAAAAAAATTCTAGTCAATTTGTTAAATACCAGGACTATTTGTTAAAAAACTGGCCGCTGAATTTTGGACCAACTGAAGACGAGACAAACAATAAATTGAATAAAATTGAATAAACAGTTAACTAACTAACGCCTCTGTGCTAACGGCAGCATGGAGCGCGATCATCACTTACACTTTATTACTAGTTTTAATGCGAAATAAACATGAATGAACATCTCACTCTCACATAATCGCTCAATTAGTGTTTCAACTGCGGAAAGAGCTTGTAAACAAAATGTCACGTGGCATTTCATTTACCTCTGACAAGTCATCTGTGTCTACAGCTCGTTAGACAAATGAAGACTAAATAAGAGCATTTTGCTAAATATTAGACTATACTTAGACTATACTATTACCTGTTAGTGATGTCTTAATTATTTAATGTAGGCTACATGTTAAAATAAATATTTTATGAAACAAGTTATGACTCTGTAAACTACTGTATTTCAAGAACAGATAGAAAATGTATAATTTAGAAGTTAATTCAAAAACAATTTACATGTTTGTGTAGTATATCAAGGACCGAATCAGACAAATCAAGATTCGATCCAAGCATGGTTGAAACATGAGGAGCCGAATTCCACAAGACAACAGCAGGAAGACATAAATCAGACCCCCAGCCCGTCTGAATACACCCTGCAACAGGACAAAGGATGAGGCTGAAATTCCTGGGTTCACAAAGACTGTAGAATCATCTTAAAAGACTTTCATTCTCATTGTTAATGAAACTAATCATTTCTATGCATAACTGCATATTATGTATGTGACCCACAAATTTGACTATCCTTGTTTTAATCATTGTATTTGTCGTGCTTTTAATTAGTATTGACTAGCTTAAGCCTTAAGGGTTAATGTCATGTTTGATATGTATGAGTTCGATAATTATAGCTTTAAACATTTCTTCAAAGTGATTATCTGTCAAATGTATCATATTCTGGTTATAGAAATCACATTCAAAAGGATACTTTGCAAGAGAATGTAAAATTCGGGCAATGTGACTGACCATGACGTTGATTTATTGATTGGATGGAGCAACAAAGCAGCAGCCAGAGCCCAGCATAGGATCTAATTGGTCAAGACAACCATTGGGGTGGGGTCTAAGAGCCGAGGTTAAATACCCAGGACACACTTCTCCCCTCCCTCTTGAATTCTCCGCTCTCTTGAATTCTTCTCTCCTGAAAATGCTCTCTCTCTCCCTTGAACGCCCTCTCTCTCTGGAAAAATGAACTCTCTTGAAAATGCCATCTAACTCTCTCTTCAGCCATGTGCTCTGGACCACAACCCAGCCAGTTGCTACCATGATGAGAAGAAAAACCACCTAGTCTCTTTACATCCTTTTATTCTTTGACTTTAGTTTATTTTCTTTCCGTTGAGTTCGTGTGCTAAGTTACGTTTGCCAACGGCAACCAGACCAAAAACTCTGCAAAACCAGCCAAGAACCAACGCCCACTTCAACGACTCCTGAACTCTAAGCCAATCAGCGACTTCGGAGAAACCCTTTCCCGCAAAGACGGAGGACAAAAGGGAATCCTTAAACACAAAAGCTGCAAGTACAAACCCCCAGACTCTTGCTGAAACTGGTGTAATTTTAATATAGATTTTAGCCTCATTGAAAAAGTCAATGCGAGTGTTAAATATGTGATTGATGGTTGTTCAGGTTTATGCAATTGCACATATTGCTGTCAACATGGGATATCAAATTCTCATTCTCTTAATCTAATCCTTTCCTCACTTGCTCTCTTTCTGCAATGCGTGAATGTGTGAATGCTTGTGTAGATTAGTTTACATGTCTTAGATTTATATAAATAAAGTCTTATTTATATTGAAAAGAGAAATATCTTGTGTTTTGTGCTCATAAGTTAATGTCTTAATCTGTCGATTTTGTTACCGTGCTATTTAATAGTGTTTTCACTATATTTTGGGATTTTAATGTCCAGTGCAGAGTTTGTTATACGGCTTGTTCAGTGAATCGCCGTGAAACAGTGAGTCTGTTCAAATTCCCTATAAAATCATTAATGATTCCCTTTGAGCTAAATTGACCTGTTTCCCTTATAACAATATATATATTATATGTTATCATTACATTTGCATAAAAGTTTTTAATTTGAGTTTTGATTACTATATTTATAATACATACTAATTAAATTAAATTAAGTTTGGGCTCTGTTGTTAATTGTAACCTTATAGTAATGTAAAAGGGCTCCCTATAGAGCAGAGCTGAGGTAGATTATTTATTTTATAAAAATGTTTTGTCATTTAGCAGACGCTTTTATCCAAAGCGACTTACAAATGAGGACATTATAGAAGCAATCAAAACCAACAAAAGAGCGACAACATGCAATTGCTATTACAAGTCCTGGTTAGCTTAACACAGTACACATATGAAGTTTTTTTTTTTACAAAACGAGTATATAGAATATAGAAAAAAGAAACCTTGTGTTAGTTTTACAAGAAAAGCTAGCAGTTAGAGAATAAATATGCAATTGATAGAGGGTCAAATGTGGTGAAAAAAGAAGACAGATTAGACAAAATAAAATTAGAATAGAGAGTGCTAGAGTTAGAGGGTCAAATAAAGATGGAAGAGATGTGTTTTTAGCCGTTTATTGAAGATGGGTAAGGATTCAGCTGCTCGGATTGAGTTAGGCAGTTCATTCCACCAGATGGGAACAGTTTATGAAAAAGTCAGTGAAAGTGATTTTGTGCCTCTTTGGGATGGTACAATAATGCGTCGATCACTTGCAGAACGCAAGCTTTTAGAGTGGCATATAAGTCTGAAGTAATGAATTTAGGTAAAGGGGTGCAGAGCCCGAAGTGTTTTTGTAGGCAAACATTTTAATGCCTTGAATTTAATTAATTTTATCCCTGATAAATGTTTATTTATAACTGAATTTATTTAAAAAAAGAGCAATTTGTTCAGTAAACCATTGTTAAAGGTCCCCTGAAATTCTCTGAAACACGCAGGGTTATTCTATGTGTCTGTTGTCATTTGAACTGAAACAGGAAGACAGTGCAGGACATATCAAGTAGCCACGCCCTTTTTAAAAATAGCCAATAGCGTTCATTTATATCACAGCTTGGGATAAAGCCGTTCACAGCGGTTGAGCTCCGTAAAGCCGCATTTGACAGGGTATGACAGCCACAATCTCATCCATCTTGCTATAAAATATAGTATTCTGTGTAGAGTTCAAATAGGTCCGATGAATTTTGGGGTCTGCGCCGGCTCGCGCTAGTGATCCGCTCCGTGCTATCGTGTCTGTGGATCGGAGCAGAGTGTGTATGTGGTGCGGTGGTTAGTGTGACAGTGCGAAACCAGGCTTAATTTTTCTCCTCTGAATTGTTCCCTGTTCCCTATATAATACATTACGTGCCATTCGCCCTACATCCTCAAAGATTCAACTCACCCCGGTAACCATATTTTCTGTTTACTGCCATCTGGCAAGCGCTTCAGGAGCATGATGGCAAAGACTGAGAGACTGAGGAGGAGCTTCTTCCCTCAGGCCATCAGGCTCCTTAACACATACCCGGTCTCATAAACACTTACAAGATTGTTAACTGTAAAACTTATATTCTCACCACCCGTATTGCTGCTTTGTGTACATACCCTGAACAACCCGTCTGCACATCCCTCTTATTCACATTACTATTTATTAAGTCCCAGTACACTGTTTTTTTGCACATCTTATTGTTTTGCACATCTCATTATTTTGCACTTTTTAGTCCATTGCACATTTTATTCTTATTTCTCTTTTTTTACCATATATATGCTCTTGTCAGAGGTGGAAAGTAACGAATTACATTTACTCGCGTTACTGTAATTGAGTAGCTTTTTTGTGTACTTGTACTTTTTTAAGTAATTTTTTTAATCTGTAATTTTACTTTTACTTAAGTATATTTTGTGTGAAGTATTGTACTTCGCTATATTTTAAAACACATTAATTACTGAGTAAAAAAAAAATCGCTCCATGGAAACAACTGCAGTAAATAATGGGCAGAAGAAGAAACTGGCGCTAAAAATCACAAGAAAGATGCAGATGGACTAGACAGGCGTTAATGGTGCAGACCCATCTGAAAACCAACCCCCGTCATATTCTGCTGAAGTTGAACTCAAAGGAATGAAGTGAACCCCTGGCCATATATTCCTGCTCTATTATGCAGTGTAAACTGTGTTTGCCTCGGGAGACCGAACTAGCAGCTTATAAATATATCGACATCACCCCTTCGCAAGCATGTAGAGGTAATGTAAGGTAAATACTTGCATCATTGCACTGGTGGTTAAAATGAAGCTTTAACAGTTTAACAAAAGGTTTTGCACAAATGAGCCAAAAAGACAGTGTGCAGGGTGTGCAATATTGTCTGCGATAATATAGTAATTGTTGTTTTAACGATGTGCGATTATCAGTATTTTGCCAAAAAACAAACAAAACACTCTAAACAGTGTGTCGTGAAATCTAGTAACGTTAGATTAGACTACGTTAATCCGCGTGCATTTGGAGTGCTTTCTTTCACTGCTTGATTCAGTCTGTTAAAATGCGTTTAGAATGATCACAAAATTGAAGATATAGAAGCAGAAAATGTATATATTTATATCATTTAATATAGTAAGTAAACATCACATGAAGAATGCCGTTTTTCTCAAAAAATCACCATGATTACATAGCCTATGCCTGTAGTTGTTATTTTTACACAGTTCAAAAAACAAGAAGTTAATTAAGAGACATACGTTTTAGACACCATATTGCCTGTTTTTGCTCTATTTCGACAACAAAAATATTTCTATACACAGTTTTGCGTCTTTGACTCTGAGCAATGACGGTGTTTTGTTCCTGAATGAATTAACCGTTTAAATGATTCTGTTCAATCGCAATGATTCACTTATCAGTGACTTGCTGACACCTACTGGTGGTTCTAATTTAACATTTAAAGTATCTTTTGATTTATTTATTTATTTATTTCAAATGACTATTTAACATTTGTGACCCTGGCCTGGAGCACAAAACCAGTCTTAAGTCGCTGGGGTATATTTGTAGCAATAGCCAACAATACATTGTATGGGTTAAAATTATACATTTTTCTTTTATGCCAAAAATAATTAGCATATTAAGTTAAGATCATGTTCCATTAATATATTTTGTAAATTTCCTACTGTAAATATATCAAAACTAAGAGCTTAATTTGAACAACTTTAAAGGAGATTTTCTCAATATTTGGATTTTTTGCACCCTCAGATTCCAGATTTTCAAATATTGTCCTATCATAACAAACCATACATCAATGGAAATATGATTTATTCAGCTTTCAGATGATGTATAAATCGCAATTTAGGAAAATGGACCCTTATGGTTTTGTGGTTCAGGGTCACAGTTTATGTCTTATTTATATATAAACATTATTTCTGCATTTGTAACTGCAGGCTAAATGCATTCATGTCAGTGTGTAAATACATATATGCCACTTCAGATGAAGCTTCTGCATTTCCTCTGCATTGCAAAGATGCATTTTGTTGATACCGATTATTTGAATTAACCGATTACTTTAATTAAAAACACCTAGTTCGAGATTTAAAGGCCCATATCCCAGGTGTGTCAAACTCAGTTCCTGGAGGGCCACAGCCCTAAAGAGTTTAGTTCCAACCCTGCTCCAACACACATACCATGTAGTTTTCAAATAAGCCTGAATGATTCGTTTAGCTGGATCAGATGTGTTTAATTAGGGTTATATCTACACTGTGTAGGGCTGTGGCCCTCCAGGTACTGAGTTTGACACATTTGGTCTATCCCATTTTTTCCTCCCTCCCACTGTTAAAATGTAACTAAGTAATTTTTACTCTGAGTCAATTTTAAATGAGCTACTTTTTACTTTTACTTGAGTATATTTTTAGACTGGTACTTTTACTTGTACTTAAGTACAATTTCAGTAATGTAATGGTACTTTTACTTGAGTAGAATATTTTTGTACTCTTTCCACCTCTGGCTCTTGTGTTGTGTTACTTTTATATCTTTTTTTATTATTTTGCACTGTCCACTGAGCGGACCTGATTTGATGTACATTTCACTTCTAATTATACCCTGTATAATTTATTATGTGACAAATAAAGAAACCTTGAATAGAACCTTGAATAGAATACAAATTCTGTGAACAACTGACCAATTTCCCTATTTCAGTTGCCAGCATATATTTATAGTGTAGGGGGCGGGCGCTTCACGTTCTAGAGAGCATTCGATTGGACAGAAAGTTTTATGAGAAGATGAAGTACGATGTGACAACCATAGACATAATAAATACCTAGACGCCTCATTGGCCGTTGGATCGTACGTCAACGTCGCCGCCATCTTGGTGCGGGCAACTTTTCCATCATTGTCATAAGTGGACTAAAGAAAATGCCTCAGTCGTGTACTGCTTGGTGCTTTACAAACCGCCGCACACTTGAAAATAGGTCTTAGGGAATTTCTTTTCACAGGTAAGACTGAAGAGTTGATGACTGACACTGATCTGATTGTATTTGGTCATTACAGTTTTTTTCTGAATGCTTAAACCCTAACTGTGATTCTTATAGCACAATTTCTAAAACTATTAATACTTATAGCAAAACCACTCACTGAGTTTGCAAAACTAAAAGCACAAACACTCACTTTGCACTCAGTTTGCAATTTTGTAACACACACTTTGCAAAACTGTAGGTACAATCCACTGCACAGCACTCTTTTTGCAGAACTGTAAACACAACTCACTGCTTTACACTCAATTTCCAAATGATCAACACACTCCTAGCAAAACTATACACATTTATGACTATTATTTACACTATTTTGCCAACTGTCTGGCACACTGTCACATGTGAAAACTGTTTTAGATAATTAGTTCACTTTGCAATCAGCCTAAGCACTATAAATAAGCTACAGGTAAGCTGTCCGTGTGGAGTACAATGGAGGGAGCAGGAAGAGTGAGAAGAGTGAGAATTAGAGGAGGCCGAGGAAGAGGACGTGGAGGTGAAGTTAGAGGAAGAGGACAAGGAGAAGCAAGAGGAGGACGAGGAGGGGGAAGAGGAAGGGTAAGAAGAGTAAGAAATAGAATTACTGATGACATCAGAGCTACAATAGTGGACCATGTAATCAACCATGGAATGACCCTGAGGGAAGCTGGCCAACGGGTTCAGCCTAACTTGAGCCGCTACACTGTAGCAAGCATCATAAGGACATTTCGAAAATGAGAATCGGTTAGTACAGTCACTTTGCACTAAGATTTGTAGCACTGCCATATTCTAATGAGAAACACAACAATACCATAGATGTAAAAATACTGAAATTGTTACTTTACAGAATTGCTAGACGACCAGATGCTGGGGGCAGAGGAAGAATGTTCACTGCAGAACAAGAAACCCATATAGTCAATATGGTGATTGCAAATAATTCCATAAGGCTACGCGAAATTCAGCAGCGCATAATTGAGGATGACACCACCTTCCAAAACATACACAATGTGAGCATTTCTGTATTAGGTCATGTACTTGCCCGCAACAGAATCCGAATGAAACAAATCTACAGAGTACCTTTTGAAAGAAACAGTGAACGTGTAAAACAGCTGCGATATGACTATGTGCAGGTAAGCTATAGTATCATTGGTACTGAATCTGGAAGTGCATACTGTAGTGCTGTGCATGGGCCTGCTGTGCTGAATTTGTTTTGTCTTGTCTAGAGAGTGATGGAGCTAGAGGCAGATGTCATGGGTCATGAGCAGTTTTTTGTGGATGAGGCTGGTTTTAACCTCACTAAGACAAGGAGATGTGGCAGGAACATTATTGGACACCGTGCCATAATCAATGTCCCAGGACAACATGGTGGTAACATAACTGTGTGCAGCTATAAGTCAAAATGGTGTTGTTCACCATCATGCAACCCTGGGCCCATATAACACTGCACACATTATTACATTCCTGGACACCTTACATGACATGCTCACTAATGTTCAGAGACCAGAGCAGACCAGATACGTCATCATATGGGACAATGTTAGTTTCCATAGGGCTGCTTTGGTCCGCAACTGGTTTACAGATCACCCACACTTCACTGTACTCAACCTCCCCCCATACTCTCCATTCTTGAATCCAATTGAAGAGTTCTTCTCTGCCTGGCGCTGGAAGGTCTATGACCGTCATCCCCATCAACGCATAGCCCTTTTACAGGCAATGGAGGAGGCATGTGGGGATATTGACCAGGCATCATGTCAGGCCTGGATACGCCATTCCAGAAGATATTTTCCCCGGTGCCTTGGACTAGAGGACATTGCATGTGATGTAGACGAAATTTTGGGGCTGGACCCAGAGAGACGACACGATGTAGACTGATTTCTTTTTTTTCCTCAGTGAAATTACTATTTTGTTTTGACTTGGAAAAAAACACTTGTGTTTGTTTTGATGTCTGTAAATAAACACCAGTACTTGAAGTTTGGATCCCTCTATGTTTACAGAACTATGACAAAAGTATGATCTCAAACTGACATAGCCTACCTTGTGCACAGAGAAAGCAAAAGCCAGATGTGTTTTTTATTCATACCATCAGTGTGTAGTTGGTGCATTGTGTGCTTATTAATGTGATGGCTTGTGTTAACTGTTTGATACGAAAATACAATTTTTACGAAGGTTTGAAGAGTTAAGCAAGGTTTATTAGCTTTTGCAAGAAAACTACAATGTTTTGCTGATTTGGTGAAGGGTTTTCTTATTTGTGTGTAGAGTTTTGCAAAAATAGCCAATAGTTACAAAAAATGTGCTTAAGCCATCAGAAAAAACTGTAAAACATTATGTTGACAGTAATTGACCGTCGGAGTCAGACTATTACCGTTAGTAAATTAGTTGAGAATAGTCCTTTAACCTCATCTCCCCTCGTGTGTGTGTGTGTGTGTGTGTGTGTGTGGAGAGGGGTCGTGTGTGTGTGTGGAGAGGGGTAGTGTGTGTGAGGAGAGAGGGGTAGTGTGTGTGTGTGTGTGTGTGTGTGTGTGTGTGTGTGTGTGTGTGTGTGTGTGTGTGTGTGTGTGTGTGTGTGTGTGTGTGTGTGTGTGTGTGTGTGTGTGTGTGAGGAGAGAGGGGTAGTGTGTGTCAGCGTCAGCCAGGGAAGCATATTCAACACCAGCATGTTTAAGAATGCAAGCCGGCTGACAGAACATTGTACTAGTTATGCACCAAACAGCTGATCGAGGCTGTGTTTCATGTGAAGTTAACATTGCTCAAGATATTTTCATTATTTTCTCTAATAGGACCACTCCTATGCATTGCCTGCATCTCCCACTGGTTTAAAGACCAGATTATGTGAAGCCTTGGCTAGAGTGGAGAGTCTGGAGCAAGAGTTGAGGAATGTGAAGGACCGGGAACGGAGGGCAAAGAAAACTGTGCGATCTTCTAGAGGATCTGAAGGGAAAGAACCTCATAAATTAAGATCTGAAAGAGAGACTCAGTTTCTACTCTGGTAAAATGAAAATAACATCTTTTTAGACTGTTTTTTTATTTTTAATGGGAAGAGCTAGTACTAGTTAGTCTGTTCTAAATTAATTTCAGATCTTCTGGTAGACCTCTTGTCAAAAAAGGGCCATGAGTACACAAAAGAACAGAGGGAGTTTGCCCTCACTCTTCATTTACATGGTCCAAAAGCCTATAACTATTTGAGAAACTCTCTTCATCTTGGCCTCCCACATCCACATACATTACAGAGGTATTCTTCATTTCATTCATTGCACTTTTACAAAATACTTTAATACATTAAATTAAATATTTAAAAAAATCATCTGAAAAGTGCACATATCAGTATTAAATGCATGATTAATTCAAATCCCGTTTAAAACACCCATGCAGTTTTACTCTTAAATGCCTGTGTCTTTGTCTCACCCAAGCTCTACTGCCTTTCTTTGAATTACTATCCTGCTACTCCACGATCTCCTCGTTTACCTACCTGCTACTCCACTGATCTCCTCGTTTACATACCTGCTACTCCACGATCTCCTCGTTTACCTACCTGCTACTCCACGATCTCCTCGTTTACTTACCTGCTACTCCACGATCTCCTCGTTTACCTACCTGCTACTCCACGATCTCCTCGTTTACTTACCTGCTACTCCACGATCTCCTCGTTTACATACCTGCTACCCTACGATCTCCTCGTTTACATACATGCTACCCTACGATCTCCTCGTTTACTTACCTGCTACTCCACGATCTCCTCGTTTACCTACCTGCTACTCCACCGAGGCCAAGATATATATATTTATATATTACACTATATTGCCAAAAGTATTGAGTCGCCCCCTTCTAATGAACAGGTTTGAGTACTTTAGTAATTTCTATGAGTACAAATCTTAATGTTAAAGCATATAATGATATTCTAGGAAATTGTGTGCTTCTAATATTATAACAACAGTTTGGACAGGACCCTTTTCTATTCTAACATGACAATGCCTCTGTGTATAAGGCAAGGTTCAAAAAGAAAATGATTGATTCAGTCAGTGTGGAAGAATTTGACTGGTTTGCATAAAACCAAGTCCTAATCCCAGTTTAACACCTCTGGTGTGACTGTAAATGCAGACCTTGAGCCAGCAAATTTTGGGTGAACTATTCCTTAAGTGTTGTGAATGTGTCTGTGTGAATTGTTTTTAGGAGGCTGGAATAACAATCCTACTGCAGGCTAGTTCCAGGGCATTTTCCGCCATCTCATGGTCCGGTGCGGTGTCTCAATAAGCATTTCAGGAAATGTGGTAGAACAGAATGAGACTGTGTCCCTATCGGCTGTTGAAATGTCATCGACTCTAGCAGCAGAGTAATCTGAAGACCTTCCATCCCCTTTTGGAAGGTCTTCAGTAAACCTCTCTGCACTTGTGTGTGACCACAGCTACCTGCCAACCCATCTTGGGAGCCTTGTGGACAATGCCCTTGTGTACATTTCAGGGTTCGTCGTTCGTCAGATTTTGAGGAAGCTGTCCTGTGATGTGTGCCATGCTAGCTTGGTGACAAATGCTGTATCTGCGTCATTTGATCAGAGCTACCACTTGCTTACACTGAAAAACAATGGAGGACTGATGATTCCTTCTGAAGGCACATGAAAGGTGGTCAGATCAGCTGAGCGGTTTATTCGCCAGTCACCCTCTGGGAAAGCCGTCAAAGTGTCCTTGATCAGTCAACTTGTCCGAGCGGAGATTGGCTCAGAGGATGTGTTTTGTCTCAAGGACCACATTGAGGAAACACAATTTGGAATTGACAACCATCATTTTTATATCTTGTCATCAGTTGTGTCTGTCTTCCACAAACTAAGGATGCACCACATTGCCAAACTGAACACACTTCAACTACAGAGTGGCAACTCGAGAATAAAGCTTTGCAAAGTAGTTTTGTTCAAAGGATTTTAGCTCTTGCACTCTGCAACCCTACAAAGGATTAGCGATTATAGATGATTTATAGTTATTATATAGCTTTTAATGTTGTTATTATTTTTATTACTTATTGTACTATTCATTACTTGCTATTTACCTTTTTATTGTCTATATCATTTTGCAATTGACATTAAATACTATTTGATATTTCATTCTAATGTATTATTATTATACAGTTAGCTATTATCAATCTATTATTATGCTGTTATATTAGGGTACTATTCATTACACACTATTCATTTATTGTTATTGTTGTTGTATTTTACATACAATAATTACAGTATTATACATACATGCCATTCTATATCATACTATATACTATACCCTATTATCAATCAATTAGTATGCTATTGTATTCTTGTACTACTAAATTTGTATTGAATGTTATTCTTAATTATTATTATAGTTATACAACTATACATATATTATTTACTATTACATCTTACTTTATACTATATTACAAATATATTTGCTGAACTGTTGTTGTAACAAATCACATATGTATTTTCATAAAGCTATCAGTTCTCTTTGTTATTGTCTGTTTTGGAGTATGTACTTGTAAATAATTGCATCATTTTAGTGCTATAAATGTATAGAAAGGAGCCTGCCCGTGTGATTTGTATGTTAGTTTGTTCCATTTCTCAATTTTGGTAAATTATTGCTTTAAGATGGGCATTTGTTTTTTTAAATATTTCAAAGGGAACGAAAAGTAAAAATGGTGAGGTTAAACACAGAAAATACTTTTTGTGAAGATTTAATTTACACAAGTGTGAGCTTTTGCAATTCCTTATTAAATAAATGTTACTATCTAGTTTAACTATCGAGATTTTAATCAACTGGAGATTTTTTGTACACCACGTAGATCATAAACCACTAATATCAGTTGATAAAAACAAACGTTGTCATTTTTATCCAGAAAAACCGCAGCTCTCCCTGTTCGTTGCATTTGTTTACATGGAACTCTTGCCCGCACCAATATGGCGGACGCGTTGACGTATTGCAGCAACGGCTCAAAGCGGCCAATGAGGCGTCTAGGTATTTATATGCATAGACATATATATGTCTATGTTTATATGTCTATGGTGACAACAACAACAAAAATCTTGAGCCGTTTTGGCGGAAGTGACGTCCTTGCAAGCTTTGAACGCTTATATCTTCTAAATGCGAATTTTGTCATTGTTTTTGGAGCACAATGGTATACAGATAATCTTAAGACGAACATATTGATACTAACACCCCAAAAAACTTCAATTTTGATTTCATGAAACCTTTAAATTTGATTAGATGTTTATGATTACACAGGCCTAATAAGCACACTTTAAAATAGTGTGACAAAAATGTTGTATTAGAAATTGACGACATGACCAATTTGAACGTGAATGATGGATACTGGTTTGAATACACATAACGTTACCCTAAAAAATGGCCTAACCAAACCGGAACAAAGCAGACCACAGTCGCCATGGTAACAGTAACAACAACTGCAACAGTTACAGAAGGGGAAACGAGCCTAGCTCTCCGCAGCCAAAGGTTTATTATTTCAGGCTTCAGTGACGCTTTTGATATCACAGTTAAAAGTAAAATGGCATCTAGTTTACAGACGCAACACGAGACGCAAAATGGAGTTTATACGTTCTCCAGTCGTCCGCGTGCGGTTCCCAACCGCCCCCAATACAGAGTACAAGCCGCTCCGCTGCTGTGAGTCACACCACATCTCACTTCAGCTGATCATTTTGACAGTAATGTCATTGATAGGCTGATATATTTAAGATTTAGCTAGATTTGTACCGTTATAACGTCCTTAGAGAAATCGGTGTACGTTATT
>CM049816.1:28114096-28161596 GCA_027422435.1 Schizopygopsis pylzovi
TTGATACTGATTTAATTTGCCTGGTAACAGCCCAAATGTCTTATTATTGTAAATAATAAGTCTTTAATTAAAAACAACTAGTTTGAGATTTATAGGCCTATCTCAGGGGTGTCAAACTCAGTTCCTGGAGGGCCGCAGCCCTGCAGAGTTTTCAAATAAGCCTAAATGATTAGATTAGCTGGATCAGATGTGTTTAATTAGGGTTATATCTACACTGTGTAGGGCTGTGGCCCTCCGGGAACTGAGTTTGACACATTTGGCCTATCTCTCATTTTTAAGTCCCTCCCACTGTAAAAATGTAACTATGTAATTTTTACTCAGAGTAAATTTTAAATGAGCTACTTTTTTCTTTTACTTGAGTAGATTTTTAGACTGGTACTTTTACTTGTACTTAAGTAAGATTTCACTAATGTAATGATACTTTTACTTGAGTAGAATATTTTCGTACTCTTTCCAGCTCTGCACGCAGGTGAGTTTGATTGAGGTTGGAGCTAAATTCTATAGGAAGTGGACTCAAGGTTCAAGGTTCAAGGTTTCTTTATTTGTCACATGATAAATTATACAGGGTATAATCAAAAGTGAAATGTAGGTCAAATCAGGTCCGCTCAGTGGACAGTGCAAAGAATAAAAAAAAATGTAAAATAAAAAATAAAGTCAAAATTAAATTATATACAAGTAACACCACACAAGAGTATATATATATATATATAGGTAAAAAAAAAGAAATAAGAAGTAAAATGTGCAATAGAATAAAGAAAAGTGCAAAACAGTAAGATGTGCAAAACAAATTGGATGTGCAAAAACATTATATGGGACTTAATAAATATTAGTATAAACAGGAGGGATGAGAGGGATGTGCAACGGGTTGTACTGGGTATGCACACATAGCGGCAATATGGATGATGAGAATATGAATGTTTTTGTTATTTTTTTACAGATAATAATGAGTCTTGTGAAAGTTTATGGAACAGAGTTTGTGTTAAGGAGCCTGATGGCCTGAGGGAAGAAGCTCTTCCTCAGTCTCTCTGTCTTTGCCATCAAGCTCCTCTAGCGCCTGCCAGATGGCAGTAAACGGAAAAGATGGTTACCGGGGTGGTTTGAGTCTTTGGTGATTTTAGCAGCTCTGCTTCTGCAGCGTTTGAGGTAGATGCCCTGCAGAGAGGGGAGTGTAGATCCCGAGATGCGCTCAGCTAAGCGCACGACTCTCTGTAGAGCTTTGCAGTCCTGGTTTGAGGAATTACCATACCACACTGAGATGCACTGAGTCAGAACTCAGAAACTCAAAGGTTTTATTGCCTTATGCTGCTTTTCATGTCCGACATAAGGACAGTTCTCACTTCATTTTAAATATTTATGTTAACCTCTTGCACTTTAGATTGGATCTACCTGCTCAAACACTGTTTTAGACAATTGGACACCGCATAGCAATGATTGACTGTTTTGAGATTTCCAGAGAAACCATTCGGTGTGAAAGTGTGTGTCAGAATGTCTTCTACCTACAAGCACTATTTCGTTTTTGACCGATCATCTAGCACTTCTAAGAATCCATGCAGAAAGGGTCATCAGAAATGTTTGGAAGAAGCATCAAATCATCATCTTCTTAATGTATTCAGCTTTCTTTGTAGTACTTACACCGTGTCCACTTAAGAAAACACTGCTGATGATTCATCATGCTTGTCACATCTTCTGTTATGCATTTTGAAACTGATTTTTAACAGTGTTGCATTAATAATAAATGATATATTATGCCATTTTCATAAATGTGTTTTTGATTGTCTCCTTGTTATAAGTACTTATCGGTAATTGTTATCAGCCAAATATATTACTCATACTAGTACAAGAATTTGGAACAAACAGGGTAAGGTTTAACGGTATAGAGACTCACGTGATGTAATTACTTACAATTGTGCAAATTAATGGTAGACCAAAAACAAAACATATGCACTGAACAAAATTATAAACACAACTCTTTTGTTTTTGACCCCCTTCTTCATGAGCTGAACTCAAAGATCTAAGACTTTTTCTATTAACACAAGAAGCCTATTTCTCTCAAATATTGTTCACAAATCTGTCTAAATCTGTGTTAGTGAGCACTTCTCCTTTGCCGAGAAAATCCATCCACCTCAGGTGTGGCAAATCAAGATGCTGATTAGACAGCATGATTATTGCACAGGTGTGCCTTAGGCTGGCCACAATAAAAGGCCACTCTATCACTCAGTGTAAAGTGTACAAGTAAATAATATACATTTTTATACTGTAAACAAGATAATCATGTATCCAGAGGTTGGAGGCAGCGATGCCGGAGTACCGATGAAACATGCTACCTATCAGGTTGTGCTACCAATAATATATTTGCATTGGTTTAAGGGTAAGGGTAGGTGTGGACGGGTAGGTTTAGGGTAGGGCTAGGTATGGACATTAAAAAAAAACTCAAACCGCATGAATAAGATGCTGGTAGCACATTAATTGTTGATTATAAATTACAAATTATATAAATTACGATTCCTAAAAAATTGCTGAGATTATCTCGGTACTGTATCTATTTGGTTTGCTTCAGTTTCTCCAGTATGACGATTTAATCTGATTTTATTGTATGGCTGCTTTCAGTTCACTGCTCAATGCAACGATACCTTCAAAATGGCGCCTCGGTGACGTCATGCATTATAAACGCATGTGACTGACAAAGCCCTATAGATAGCCTTAAATCAAGCAGCTTTACAGTATTAATCATGAAAAACTAGGGTCAGTGTCGATTTCAGTTAGAATTACAATTTGATTTTCTGTTATAAAGCAGCTCTCCAGTGTGGAGCTAGCTAGTGATAAAATATTATTATTAGTGGTTAAAAAATATTTTTTCGAATCACTTTTATTGTCACATCACCAACAGCATGTGTGCCGTGGTGAGTGAAAAGCTTGGGAGCATGCTACAGACAGTGCGGAATACAATTGACACGTTTATATATATGATACATATGAATCATTCTAATAATCGTTAGATTAATCCATTATCAAAATAATCGTTTGTTGCAGCCGTGTGTGCATGCGTGCGCGTATTTGTGTGTGTGTTGAGCACAGGTACAGAATGGCTTTAAAATTATTTCTCATCATGCATGCGAGTTAGAAATAGAGCAGAATCATCTTATTTAATGTAATAACATATTATTATTTATTTTCTCAAATTCCTAAAACTTTTATTTTTAGATTTTTTATTTATTTAGATTTTTTATTTGTTTAACTTGCTCTCAGACAGCACTATAATACAATTCCTGGCAGAAGTGAAAACATGTTGGCCTACTTACACACACACACACACACACACACACACACACACACACACACACACACACACACACACACGTTTCACAAGTTTCATGCTTTATAACAGAAAATCAAATTGTAATTCTAACTGAAATCGACACGGACCCTAGTTTTTCATGATTAATATTGTAAAGCTGCTTGATTTAAGGTTATCTATCGGTCTTTGTCAGTCACGTGCGTTTATTATGCGTGACGGCACCAAGGCGCCATTTTGAAGGTATCATTGCATTGAGCAGTGAACTGAAAGGAGCCATACAATAAAGCAAACCAAATAGATACAGTACCGAGATAATCTCAGCAATTATTTTAGGAATCGTAATTTATATAATTTGTAATTTATAATTAACAATTAATGTGCTACCAGCATCTTATTCATGCAGTTTGAGGCTTTTTTAATGTCCATACCTACCCCTACCCTAAACCTACCCGTCCACACCTACCCTTACCCTTAAACCAATGCAAATATATTATTGGTAGCACAACCTGATAGGTAGCATGTTTTATCTGTACTCCGGCATCGCTGCCTCCAACCTCTTTGGATACATGATTATCTTGTTTACAGTATAAAAAAATATATTATTTACTTGTACACTTACACTGAGTGATAGAGTGGCCTTTTATTGTGGCCAGCCTAAGGCACACCTGTGCAATAATCATGCTGTCTAATCAGCATATTGATATGCCACACCTGTGAGATGGATGGATTTTCTCGGCAAAGGAGAAGTGCTCACACTAACACAGATTTAGACAGATTTGTGAACAGTAGGCTTCTTGTGTTAATAGAAAAAGTCTTAGATCTTTGAGTTCAGCTCATGAAGAAGGGGGTCAAAAACAATAGTGTTGTGTTTATAATTTTGTTCAGTGCATATATTTTGTTTTTGTCTACAATTAATTTGCACACATAATTTGCACAATTGTAAGTAATTACATCACGTGAGGCTCTATACCGTTAAACCTTACCCTGTTTGTTCAAAATTCTTGTACTAGTATGAGTATATTTGGCTGATAACAATTACTGATAAGTACTAATAACAAGGAGACAATCAAAAACACATTTATGAAAATGGCATAATATATACTTTATTATTAATGCAACACTGTTAAAAATCAGTTTCAAAATGCATAACAGAAGATGTGACAAGCATGATGAATCAGCACACTGTTTTCTTAAGTGGACACGGTGTAAGTACTACAAAGAAAGCTGAATACATTAAGAAGATGATGATTTGATGCTTCTTCCAAACATTTCTGATGACCCTTTCTGCATGGATTCTAGTGCTAGTGCTAGATGATCGGTCAAAAACTAAATAGTGCTTGTAGGTAAAAGACATTCTGACACACACTTTCACACCGAATGGTTTCTCTGGAAATCTCAAAACAGTCAATCATTGCTATACGGTATCCAATTGTGTGCCCGTCACAGTTGTCTAAAACAGTGTTTGAGCAGATAGATCCAATCTAAGGTGCAAGAGGTTAACATAAATATTTAAAAAGAAGTGAGAACTGTCCTTATGTCTGACATGAAAATCAGCATAAGGCAATAAAACCTTTGTGTCCACTTCCTATAGAATTTAGCTCCAACCTAAATCAAACTCACCAGAGGTGGAAAGAGTACGAAAATATTCTACTCAAGTAAAAGTATCATATATATACAGGTGACCAGCACCTGTATATATATATATATTAGGGGTGGGCATAGATTAATTTTTTTAATCTAGATTAATTTTGGAATTAATCTAGATTAATATGGCTCATTTGAATTCTGCCGAAGGCATTCAGAATATGTGTGCTACCCAAATAATGACTAAAAGTAAGTCTTTGAGAACGGGTTTCTCAAGCCAGGTGGCGCATAGACCAGGGGCTCATCTCCTGTTTCCAAAATGCATCACAAACTGCTTGAGAAAGCTGTTCTACTATGATAATTGGTGATGAAAATAAACTATGTTCAATAAGATGAACTTGTGTTTACTAACTGTTTATTCAGTTAAACATGAATTTTGGACTGTAGGCCTACATAAGAGGTCGTGATGAACTGTTTACAGTTTCCATTGGGAAGCTTCTTAAAAATACATTTTCCCTGAAGCAAACCCGGCGGCTTCATAGCTGCATCCATGTTAGCACGTCACGTCTGATGTGGTAATTTCACAGTAACGTTAGGCATACACACAGGTTCGAAGCAGAGGGTGACACGGGAGGGAATTCTCAAGTTCACATGAGACCTAAAGCGCTTCCTGTTTGCTTAAAAGCGCAACGTTTCGTTGTTATTCTGAGTGCACACAAATAAACGTAGAGTCTTTACAGATTCGAAAGATGTATTAGGCTACTTTTATCTGTATGACCAAAAATTACGGAGATTTTAAGAGCAAGTGAACGCACCGGAGCCTGTCCTGCGCAAACGCGCTTTCACACAAACACTTCAATAGCGCACATTTCTCTAGGTTAACATCATATTGAGCGGCCATGTAAAGTTGCTATACATCTTTCAGATGAAAAGCCATATTTGAGGTTGATGAATGATAGGTGAGCGTTTGGATGTCCTGTCCGATTGTATTACCACATAGAACAGCCGTTAACAATCTGTCCATCACGGACTGCGAGCCTCTAGTTCGAAGACTCGTTCTCGCCCCCTACAGTGCAATTCGGCTAGGTATACATCCGCGCTAAAATATCAGGGTGAAAGTCATCATAGCTTGCGTAGTATAGACCCAGCTCCCAACCCAACTTTGAGAATAGATTAACGGCGATATTTTTTTTATCGCCGATAAGAGTCTCGCGTTAACGCAGCACGTTAACGCCGATAACGGCCCACCACTAATATATATATATATATATGTGAGAGATATGTTGGTTCACTGGTCAAATGGATAAATGCCAAATGTGCTTCAAATCAGCAGTTTCTTTAAACCATAGGCAGATCAATATGTTTCAATGCTGTGTTATTAAACTTGTGATATATTCACAATATAGTTAATTTCCTTAAAAAAATACTCTGCGGTATTTCTCATTAACTGTATTTATCAGTTCCTCTATCGGACTTTCACTTTACCAACAGATAAATCAATTTATTTATTTGTTTATTTTTAGGCCTGTTTATTTTTTATAATTATTTAATTTTTTAACAGAGTTGGAATTAAAGTTGGCATGGAAATAACTACCTTTGGTGCAGTAAAGAAAATATAACAACCAATAAAAAGTGACACTAAAGAGTGGGCTATGCAGGGAAATCATATTTATTGACAGTTTTACAAAAAAAAAGAGACCAAATAACCAACTACGAGCACACTATCGTGCTTGAAAACTGCCATGTTGTTTTATTAACCACTTTATAATATTTTGCATTTTGCACGTCCGTTAAAACGGATTTTACTTCAATTCTGTACATTTTTCTGTTTTTGCAATAATTTTTCAAGTAAACTTTTCAAGTCAGTCAGCTTGCTTGATGTGAAAGGCTTGACGCCACTGGAGCAGGGCGCGTTATTGTGGGCGTCGCGCCGCAGCGTGTCTGGAACAGGAACTGGAGCCGTTGTCATTCAGCTGAGCGCACAAAGGTGAGCGCACCGTCAGCCATATTCCCACCGCCGGACTCTATCTGCAACCATTTCCTCGGAAGGAGGGGGATTTTCGGCCGAAACTGGACTGAATTGACTCACCGGCTCTGGTAAGATTTGCACCGATCGATTATCGCCTGGGTCAAAGACCACGACACAGGTAGTGCGTCTATCATTCGTGCGTTTGTCGTTGTACTGACGCCGCCCAGTTCAAAGAGAAATCTCTACCAACAGGTGTTGCTCTGATTATCGCGGTGGGGTAGCCTGTATATTACTATACAGATAGGACTTTTTACAAACTTGAAAAGAAAAAAAATATATGACAACTTCTTATTTTATAGGTACGAACTATCGTTTACCAAGTGGACAAAAAAGCTCTATGCAAATTTATGTTTAGATAGTGAGTGAGTGACTAGCTACGTATGGGAGCTGAGAACGGTTTTCAGTTCCATTTAATACAAATATAGAAATCGGCTCATTTTTAGTAAGTTGGCTACGTTCGGTTCCGTTAACGCTTGTCAAGACGTGAATGAATCAACCTAAATACTAATATTCTGACTAGTGTTGACGCGAAACGCGGCGTTGTATTTCGAATCCCGAGCGAATGACTCTTATTAGCCAGTTAGTAAATCCTGAACACACCTACAGCCTGACAAAATGAAGCCTAGTCCATCTCCCAAGTGAGTGCTTCATACGAGCCGGTTCTTTTTAAGTGAATCAATAAATACAGCGCGAGCCGTGAAATGATTCCCGAATAAATGACTCTAATGAACCGGATCTTTTTAGTGCATCAAAACGCGTATGAATACAAACTGACTCACTGATCTCTTTGCTAGTAATTTTGTCATGTCTGACTCAAACACACCAGAACTGTTAGTGTGATATTGTAGAATATTGAGGTTCATACGATTGTAATAATTTGGCCCTATACTGACAGGTTCTTATAGCCTTATAACGTGAAGTAATGTAGCCTATTACACGATTAAATGAAATATCCTAAATATTTTTGCACTTTTTCTGTATTTTTTTATCCGTTTTTGTATAATGAAAAGTAATTGTGTAAGCATATATTTCAAATCTAATGCAATACATTTTTTTTTTTTTTTTTGTCTGGTCTGTTTAATGTAAAATTTAAATAAAACAAAGACAGCTGAGGGTAGCAAATGCGACAAAGTAATTTGTATTTTCTTTCTTTTTTTTATTGTTAGTGGGGGTGTCAAAGTTGTCACCCACCTAAAGATAATTTAGTCTGACACGAATTGCTCTCATAAACTTTAATGCAAACATTTAAACTAACCATATATGTCTAAAGTGTGTTTTCGGCGTTGTCTCATATGGGCTACATACCCACAATACGTTTTATTAGCTAGTTTTATATTTTATGGGAATATCTTAAATATCTCGCATGATTCAGTTACCGCTATATTTAATAACCGAATATTTGACATAATTCCATATCAAGGCTCGGTCTTTGGGTAACAGAGACTGGAGCAAATATTTGTAGAATGGGGTGGGGACTTTGAATTGAAAGGCGGTGTTACCTCTTTGGGGTGAGGCTGTCACAATCCTGAGTTCCAGTTCTTAATCGTGATTCATATGGAGTGCGTCAGATTTTATTCTCAGCGATCTTTAAATGACTGACAGACTGTCCTTGAGTCATTCTCACTAGCGCTGCTCAAACGCGTTTCTCCTCTTTCTGCTTCAGACGCAGGCTCCGTGGAAATACACAATATTCGTTGACGGAAGACGGAATATCTACAGGATTCAAAATGCCTAAACCTGTAAGTATTCACCGAGTTTTATTTTATTATTGTTGGCGTTTACCAGGCTCAGTATGAGTATTTAGCATGTCTTCAACGTATATGTTCTGTGTTTTGAAATATTATGGTCTGATAAAACGTATTTGTATCGTGACTTCACTTTATACTGTTTTATTTTGAAAACGAATGAAAGTCTAGTTCTTATTTGCTCTATCTTAAAACTTGAAAATTACGTTTTGTTTGTGAAATTATGTCAGTTCTCATTAGGTTACTTCTTAGAGACACATATGTTTGTTTTTAAGGCAGAGTTTATAAGGTTTGGGTTTCGTTTACCTTCAACAGAATTATAATATGTGTGATTGTGTAGTTAAAATGTATTTGTTTTAAACAAACACAGTATTGAATGTTATCTGTGTTTGCTTATAAACACTTAAAACAGCAAGTGCAGCAAATGTTGTCAGTTTGTTTAAGATGGTAACGGTTGTCAGGAAGAGTACGGAGGAAATGACATCATGATGCTTTCCTCAGAGCTTCTCATTCATCCTTGGCCCTCAGCACTGCCTGCTGAAATGCTGAATACAGAGGCTTGTTCTCGGTGCCATGGTCAGTTTGGATGGAAGTGGTGGATTTGAGTTCAAAAGTGTAATTTAGATGCTTTTAAATCAAGCAATAAAGTAAAAATGATCATAATAAATGATATCATTTTGTATGTTTATTTTTCAGTTTCTACACTGAACTCCCCTATGAAGATATTTTAAGAGTTTCTGTTTTCTGTCTTAATATTTCTACTCCTGTTTCATGGCATGTTTCAGGTGTGTCTATAATCAGCACTTTCAGCAGCTGAGGGTGTTTCCTCTCAAATATTTGTTATCGTTTGTTCTGCTGAATAATTGATAACTAGACAATGCCTGTTACGCCCTTTGGTGATGCAGCACAAATACTCATTGTGCTGTAATCAATCCTCATGTGCTCTCGGGCTTTAGCTCAAACCAGCTCAATGAAATACTAACAGTACCATCCAAATAGGAACTTTAGGCAAAAGGCAGTTCTGAGCAAAGAGAAGTTCATGTAACTCAAGACATGCAACCCTTAACAGAAGTAGCATTAAATGTTTGCCCCTACTTTTATAGTATGTCATAACAGTACCATTTCATTATGGGCTTCTTGTTCCTCTGTACGTGTTTTGCAAAAAAAAAAAAAATGCATACAATTCACTGCAGTTGCCAGCTGAAATGAACATTAGTGGCATAAAACACCAACACCTTTTTATCCTTTTCACACAAATTATGATTACGGGGTAGATTATTGATTAATAAAAAAATTATAATTCACAGCTCCTTGCCTATAATATGACCTCAGAACACTTTTGCCATGATTTGTAAACTAAAACATTTTGGCATTTGCACCATACAACCAGCTCCATGTGTATGGCTTTAGTATGTAGTAAACTTGCTTGTTACCTCACCCGGTACAGCGTTGCACTTGCAGTGTGCAAATCCCGATAAACAAACAATTTTAAACAATTCAGCGCAAATGTCACTAGACCTTTAATTTCCACTGCTGCGATACACAATCAAAGTTAAACATTGCCAGATTCAGTTTTTTGGACAAGACACTGCAGACACTATATTGCCACTCGCTGGACATTTCACTTGGAAAGTGTTGTGAAATGTGCAAGAATCAGCTAAATATAATTTTAGAGAAATATCGCCAGAGGTATGTTTGATTTTCCCCCAATTTGCTGGGGTTGCAACATTTGCAGATGGTAAATATACGTTTTGAATAATTAGAATAATGGTTTCTTGGCCCAGCTACTATATAATTCAGGATACATTTAAAATAAAGGAATGGTTAGTAGATTTAGCAAATAATCTTCCTTTAAAGAGCTGTAAAAATCTCCAATTTAGATTTGGTCAGTAGCTGACTGGGTATGTTGTCTACAGATCAACAGTAAATGCATGTCTGTGGTGTTATATTTTTCATAAGCAAACAGTTTTTAGTAGTCAGTCAGAATTTTAACCGCCTTGTAACATCGATTATTTGGTTCGATAACGTCTGTTGCCCGATGATGCCAATCGGAACCTCAGCTTGGTGACTCTACTTGATTTCACCAAGCAGTATTTTGCAGCCAAAAAAGTTTGACGGTCAGCTAAAACCTTTTTGAGAGCAATGCAGAGACTCTATTAAAATGCAGCCTGATGCAGGAGGTGGACCACTGAGATGATGTTTCTGAAAGAGACCCTTTGTTTTGCTGGGTAAATGGATACCCCTCCGTCTCCCCCCTCTTTGGCGAGTAGGATGCCAGTCTTTAAGCTGACTCTTCACCACTAGATTCCAGATGTACACAGCAGGTCTATGATTCTTTTTTATTGTCAGTGGAGGGTCTATATCAAGTTATTTATTAGTGTTGATTATTTGTAAGTTTATATATGTTTATTTATGCATTTCTGTGTCATTGTGTGTTTACAATCACAGCGCTGTTTTCAGGAAAGGTACCAGCAGTCGTCTTGAAGCTTGGTACAGGAAGTTATTTCCATATAATAATGCTTGGTGTTGATTGATTGAGAACATCTCAGTCATTCTCTAGGAAGTTTTATGTTGAATATTAGCAAAAAAAAGGGATATTTGATAAATATGTATAATATACATTTATTCATTTAGCACATGCTTTATCTAAAGCCAGTTGAAAATGATACCAAAAAAGCCATTAATCAAAGTTAGAACAGAAGTAGGGCTTCTGTAGCATATGTTCAGAAGTACCAGAGCAGTGGATTTAGCTGTTCTGGTGATGGTTGAGTTTGTTTTTCCACTGAGGTGTATTGAGTGTCTGGAAGTTTTGAGAAAGTGAACACACTATGATGCCAGGCATGTGCTATTATCATCATCAATTTTCTTTTTTTTTTACACACAGAAACAATAATTTCAACCAAACCGTTATCATTATATAGTATAATATAATTATTTTACTATATAATGTAATATAATATTATACTATATAATATAATATAAGAACCAGTGATATTTTAGTATCATTTGAAGTTCTATGGTTTTGATTAATGTTTTGAATTAAATTAAATTGTTATATTTCATATATATTTTGTGTTCATTTTAATTTTTGTTAAAACTTTAGAAATTATTGTTTTTATTATTATGTTTATTTATATATTTATTTGTTTTTATTTAGTTTGTTTTTTAGTATTTTTTTTAGTTCTTTAAAGAAGAAACATTATTAATAAAAGTACCAGCCCCACATTTCATATTTCATGTACAAAGGCAACTAACTGAAGTTAAATAATGTAAAAAAAATATAAATCTATATTGTGTACATTATTATAAGATCAATTACTGCATTTTGAATTACTTTTGAATTGTTTATATTAATGAAAAATGTATGTATTTGTATTTTAAAAATATTAATACATAAAGTTCACAAAGCTTAAAAAATGACACAATCTCCAATGGATTATCATAAAAGCAGTCTATATTACTTTTATAATTGGAAAAAAATGACTAGTAGCCTACATTCTTTAAAATTCCCCTTTTGTGTTTCATGGAAAACAGAAAGTCATACAGTGTGAAACAAAGTGAGTAAATGATGACAGAATTGTCGTTTTGATATTAACTATTTGTTTTTTGTATTGCTGGAAAGGGTGGAATCTGTGTTTGCACTGCTTTGATCTGAACACTTGTGTGAGTTTCTGTTTACATAGTTATGAAATTGAATATAGGGAAGCAATTGTTTTAAAGCAGTTACATAATTAGAAATGGTTATTCTTTCTTAACAGACAACACACGCATATGGTGTGTCTGTGATTCTCCACCGGTAGTCTCTTCACTTATTTTTGTTCAGCCGCCATAATTTCTAATTGTTCACAAGGTAATCGCATAAATATGGATCATTGAATCAGATGTTCGTTTTATGATTGTACTTTTACGATCTCAACAATGATAATTCTTGTCTATTGGAAACTCCTTAGACTGCTGTCGTCTTTTCCTGGATGAGAACTAAAATTTATGTGGTATTTTCTTTTTTCAGTTGGCTCTCACAAATGATTCCTTGTTTCTTGATTTTGTTGTCTGTGCATTGCGAGAAAACGCCTCTGTTTCATATTTCTTGAGAAAGTGCTTTAAAATGACTCGTTGTTGTCCCATAAAATGGTACAAATTTGACTGTAGAGCAGTTTCAGCTTTTTTCTTGTTAACTTAGTCCTGTCAAACATTAACAGTAGAATAGATTGGTATTTCCCCTTTATAAATGGTAGCTGAGGCACATTGTTCTGTGAAGCCACTCCTGCTGTTTTTTACGGTTTCTTTCAAGCCATGTCTGCTTCAAGAACGATAGTCCTGTGTCATCAGCTTGCTACACAATCAGACTAAAGTTATCAACATAGATCGTTACTGTCTTCAGTGTGTTTTTTTTTTTTTTGCCAGCATGTTTGTGATTTGTCTCATTATTGCAGAATTGTTTTTTATTACCTTTTGCCTCTGAAATTGCTTCTATAAAATGAAAACTGTAAAATCTAAAGTTGTAACCATCTTTTAATAGATAACCATTTTCTTCTCAACTGTTTTTGTTTTGACAACACAAAAGTAAACAGTGGTTGATAATGTCATTTTTCTCTCTCTTTTTAGGTAAATGTTCGCGTCACTACGGTGGACGCGGAGTTGGAGTTTGCCGTTCAGCCCAGCACAACTGGCAAGCAGCTATTTGACCAGGTCTGCAACTAAACATGCTTTCCAAACAGTCTCAGCTTAAATTCTGCTGCTTTCTGCCATTTCCTTTAAATTGTATTTATTATTACAAGCAAAAAAGACAAAACTAACTTAAAATATGATGTGCAATGAGAGGCATGCACAAAAATGCAGACTTGTTTGCAAATTATATTCACGTCTACTATTCACTTTACCTAAATGGGTTCCAGGGAATGGGTTCCATGAAAAAGAGACAACTGTTTTGGCTCATTTCTTAGCAGTTGTGGTTGTGTAGAAGACCGTGTATACCTGACATCTGCAATCAATTATTTGAATCCCTCAATGACAGCTGCTCATTCTCTTCTACCAATTCCTTGATCTTAAACAAATCCATGTCCCTCAGCTGAAGCAGAGATGAAAAAGATTGTAAACGGTTATTTAGAGAAATGTTAAAAGGTAAATTAAGAATGCAAAAGAGAAATTTACATTTGTTTTCTTAGTCAAATACTTGTTGCTCTAGCAAAAGCAAGAGTGCAAAGCGTACGTTAAGCAGAAAAAGAGCAGGAGGATTTTTTTTAAATCTAAATTTATATTGGATTATGTGGATTAGATTTTTTTTTTAAATAAAATTGCAACAATTATTATCATTTTGTTTTAATCATATTATATATATATATATATATATATATATATATATATATATATATATATTATATAATATCATTTTTATTTATTTTTTAAAATGGTAACACTGTGAAGGATGTCACAGAACAGACTCAGACTTTACTGGGCATCCATCAGTAGCACCGTTGCCTATGACCTAATTTAATTACCGGCTTGGTGACATGGGATAATCCCCTGCAAATAGAAGGCCCAGAACACCAGAAAAACCTCACAGGAAGTGTTTTTCTTCTTTAAAAGAGCATATCCCTTGACGTATGACTCACTGACCAATACACTGATGTGCTCATTGACTGCCACGACTATGGAAACAGTGAATAAGTGCCGTCCCTCTATGATCACTCTCTAGTTTTCCCATTCATAACAGAACCCACGGCTGAAGCAGTCTCCACTTCATGGTGTAAGTGCTATGAGCCAGTCATGAACTGTGGATGGCACACAGCATAGATGAGAGGTTTGCACTGAAGCCTCTGGCAGTCCAACTGTCCATGCTGGCAGACTGAGTTGCATACCAAAAAAAAATGATTTCTTAAAGTCCAGAGCATTATGGATAATTATATAATGTTTGTATTAAATAAATCTTAGCAGGGTGTTTAATTTAAATAAAGCTTATGTTACCTAACTTCAGTCTTGGAAATTGGTGTCGTGACCCGGGTCTGGTTGACTCTTGTATTTCTTCTCATTGGGTTGAATGAAGCACACCTATTTTTAAAGCTGGTCATTGCTGTTTTTTTATGAACAAAAAGTAAAATAAAAAAGTTTAAATGAATTCTAGGTATTACTCTACTTGGGTTAAATTCCCTTTCTTGAATAGCTTTGTCAGTGAGCAGATGCTTAGAACCTGTTGAGCTGGTTTACAGCATTTGTTACGTCCTTGTCACCAACTGTTTTGGATTTATTTATTTTTTCTTCCTGGGATATGGTATGGTTATAAAAGGCAATTAAAGTTCAATAGAAGATCTGATTGGTTGAAGAAAAAAATATATATATATTTTTTTTTTTTTCAAATGCAGATCTGTAAAACATGTCATGAGATGGTTTCTGTTTAGATTTTCTTGAGCTGCATTCATTCACACAGAAGACAAATACTGTTGTCAGTACTGTTTGGAGTGCTAAATACAGTTTGTTTGGTTACTAGTGTGACAAGCTCATTTTATAACTGAAAGGGCTCAGGTAAATTTTCCGAGCAATTAGGTCTATAATTTAAAAAGTGAGTTTGGTTGTCTGCTTTATAAACTTAATCACACTTGGAAACTAATTGTCTGTCATGTCATTGACGCACATTACGTACACATTCTTTGGGGGTAATTATTTGCTGCCAATCACAATCAAACTCCGTAAAACTATTTGCGTTGGTGAAAAAAAAAAGAAAAAACGGGGCATCTGAGAAAATTAAACCTATTAGTAAATTTGCACTTAACATTTCCTGCTGTGCAGTTTTTGTGTTTCGCAAAGTTACAGATGACGCATGTCATGTGTTTTTATTTATTTAGGTGGTTATGCATGCTCAATGTGTGACACTTACTAGATCAGTGCATGATTTATTTTATACATTTATTTTTTATAGCATCACGTAAAAAGGACCGGACCACCATAGCTCAGTATGTTAGCTAACTTTTAGCTTTACAAAAAAATAAAAATGACTGATCCAAAACATTTGAACAGTGGTACAAATGTTGAAAATTCAGTCATTTTGCATGCTCTCGGGGTGTTGATCTAAACTCCTGTTGAACCAGCAGGTAACGGCCACTGCGTGAGACCTGCAACATGCCAAAACGGTAATAAATACCATCTTGCACAAAGCCTCTGGGAAATTTTGTACGTGCATGTGTTCCCATTGAAATCTAAAGTTTTCCCTTCAGGGCCCCTGGTGCTCATCACTCTCCACTCCTGCAAAAAACTAATGAGTGTGAATGAGCTAGTGACTTACAGCACTTTGTGATGGGAAGAAGGCCAAAATGTATATCTATATATTCAGTATATGCTTTAAATATGGCCTTTATTCTGTTTTCATGGAAATGTTACCCTGTGCTCTGACTGATTTCAAAGCACTAAGTATACAACAGTCGCAAAGCTGTCAGCAACAGCTTAATAATTGATTCATCAATTTATTGTGTACTAAAAGGTGTCTTTTTTTCCCTGACAGGTGGTGAAGACCATTGGGTTGCGTGAAATATGGTACTTCGGACTACAGTATATGGACAGCAAAGGGTACTTTACTTGGCTGAAACTTGATAAAAAGGTAATTGTACATTAAGCACAATGATATTCTGAATTTCTCTACAGAATGTGTGTTGTAATAGACTTTAGTCAGGGTTTTCGCTTTCTATTCTGAGTACAGTCCACTACTTTAAGGAAGTACTCTGTCTTGATAAATACATTTGAGTAAGTATTTAAATTTTTGATGACATTTAGATTCTGAAGCATAGCATGCTTTTCACCTGTTGGACTGTGACTCAATCAGTAGGTTGAACATTTCAATTATGTGTTTCCTCGTTGCTGTCTTTGTACAGCTGAGATGACATATACTTCAGAGGAAAGCGGATTTCCTCATACATGGAAATGAATTACTTTGTGTGAAATTGAATTACATTTTGTTCCCCAATTGTGTTAGTTTGGTTGTTTTATCAATTATTAGAATAAGGACTAAGCTTTCAAAATGCAAGCATGAGCAACACAGCAACACTCCTTTTTAATATTTAGCTTGATATAAATTGTAAAATGAATATCAGGAATGGACCATTTAGAATTATGAACTTTATTATCATGAGGACTAATTTGAATTACTAATTGATATCGTTTACAAAATGAAGAGGACATATTTACATCCACTTGGTAATAAATCTTTACAGAAAACCCAAAATTGAACATAGTTAGTCAAATTTACTTTTTTATTTGCAGGTCTCCTCTCAGGATGTGAAGAAGGAGAACCCTCTCCAGTTTAAGTTCCGTGCCAAGTTCTTCCCAGAAGATGTGACGGATGAGTTGATCCAGGATATCACTCAAAAGCTGTTCTTCATGCAAGTGAAAGAGGTCATTCTGAGTGACGATATCTACTGTCCTCCAGAGACTGCGGTGCTTCTGGCCTCCTATTCAGTGCAGGCCAAATTTAGTGATTTCAGCAAGGAAGTGCACAGGCCTGGATACCTGACCTCAGATCGCCTCCTGCCCCAACGGTGAGAGACACAGGACTGGCTTAACTGGGGCATGTGCTCCTGGAAGTACAGGATTTGAATTCTGCCATCTTTGCTCATCTGAATTTGGTCTGGGATAACAGTTAAAGGTTTAGAAACTTTGGAAATGAGTCTGTGTCCCTCCTGTTGTTTGATTGCAGGGTTCTAGACCAGCACAAGTTGTCACGGGACCAGTGGGAGGAGAGGATTCAGGTGTGGCATGAGGAGCATCGTGGAATGCTCAAGTAGGTTGACATTCTCTCAAAAGTTATTGTTATTGTTGTAGTATCTTTATAGTTATCGTTCTTGGTGTGAATGGGCCTCAATGCAAAATGTAGATTTTAAAATGTCAGTTGATTGTAGATTGTAAGAAACTAACACTTCTGTCAATTGGTCAGCCAAGCATATTTATTGATTAATTGCCTAGTAATAGACTTGCTTGATATATCAGTGGTTTGACATATACAGTACACTATGCAATTATAAATGTGATTTGGCAAGTCCAATGTAGACTGTAGGTTGTTTATGGTTGCTAAAGCCTCAACTTTCCATATTAACATAGAATTAAACTGAACTGCATTCACAGGTGTGCCTATATAATCTGTTTTATCTCTTATTTTATATTTTGATTTATATTTATATTTAAATTTCATATAAAAGGAGACAATCATTTTGGGGTTATTATAATATTATTTACATTTTCAGTATTTATTAATATTTTTAAAGTTTTTATACATATTTTTAGTGCTGTCAAACAATTAATCGCGATTAATTGCATCCAAAATAAAGTTTTTTGTTTACATAATATATGTGTGTTTACTGTGTATATATAAATACAAACACATGCATGTGTATATACTTAAGAAAAATATGTTGTTTATATATTACATTTATAATAAAAAGTATAAGAATATGAATGTAAATATTTTCAATATATATTGTATGTGTGTGTATTTATGTATACATAATAAATATATACACAGTGCACATACATATATTATGTAAACAAACGTTTATTTTGTATGAGATTAATCACGATTAATCCTTTGACAACCCTTTTTTTTTTTTTTACTTTAATTTTACTTTTAGTAATTTAAGTGCTTCAACTCAAATTTATTTTTAGTTAGTTTTTCGAACAACATTTTTAATTAGGTTAATAATCATTTTTTTAAAATTATTATTAATAGCTTTAGTTTTTGTGTCATTCTAAGCTATAATGTATGATTATGTAATATATAATGTGTATAAAACCCTAGTTATTACTACATGGTTATATACTATTATTACCATTAAAATAACATATACTGTGCTAAAAGATTGGTCACATCATCCACCAGCCTATTAGAAACTGAAAGTGATAATTCGGTTTTATTCTCTGTTCTTAGAGAAGACGCAATGCTTGAGTACCTGAAGATTGCTCAGGATCTTGAAATGTATGGGGTGAACTATTTTGACATCAAGAACAAGAAGGGAACCGAGCTGAGGCTGGGTGTGGATGCCCTGGGCCTAAATATCTATGAGAAAGACGACAAGTGAGTTCAGCCTTTCCCTGCATTCATTTGACATTATTCTCATCTCAAGGGCTATTTCAACTCAAACATGTTTTTCTCTTCTTTTAAATACAATTTAAATTCCCCCCCTTTACATTGTGGCAGTACTATGGTAAAATAACGGTGTAAGATGATAATACTAAAATGTACTGTATGATTGTGGTAATACTACTATGTACTGTATGATTATTACCATAATACCATGGTCATTTTGTGGTATGCCAAGCAATACCTTTGGCCTGCACATCCATCATCTTCTTTTAATTTAATTTCTTAATTTTTTTAAATTAAAGATATAAAGGAGTCTGTTTGGGGATTTTTTTTTAATTATCCAAATGACATGTGATTTAGTTTGGCTTGAGGACATTGTTCATAGAACGTTGCTTGTCTTTCCAGAAAGGTGTGTGTGTGTGCACGTGTGTGCGCGCGCAGAAGCAACTATTGGCTTTTTCCCCACAATGCCCTCTATTTTATCCATGGCAACAAAGACTGGTTTTTCAAGCTATGCAGTCCTTGAAAACGTTGGGCAAGGATTGTGTATGTGACTGAGAGAAGGCTTTGCAAGTACACACATGTAAAGATAAGAGAACCATGTTGCACAACAACCCATGAAATAGTTCACATTCATTGGATCTTTGTTTGTGTTGTTGCGTTAGCTGTGCTCTTTCAGCTTCAAGGTATCTGCTGAGTGGCCGATATCCTTCACATTTGTTTCAGATGAACAGTCTTAACTAGGGATGGGTACCGAAACCCGGTATTTAATCGGTCTCGGGGCTAAATTATGAAAGACCGGAGTATCGATAAGCTCTGATGTTAACGGTTCTGTTATCGGTACTGGAGAAATTAAGAAAACACACATACATTTATTATTGCTATATATATATATATACACATTATCTTGCAAATTCTATCCCGCCAGAGTCACCAGCTGTTTTTATATGCAATAATATTCAAACTCTTGTCTATGATGCATTTTTGCTATTCGCAATTCAGATCGCGCTCACGTGGATGAGTTCAGCACGCGCAACATGAAAGCCCTGTTTATGATAGAAGAGAGAAATAACCATTAAAACATGCTTACACTTTAGGCCTGTGGCTGTTATATTAAACTGAGTTTATTTAATGGGTTTTTTAGCTTCTAAAGATTAAAGATTGTTGTAAAATGCAGTCTTTACAGTTACTAAATTGCTGGACATGTTTGATAATAAAACGTTGAAAGTACAATCCACACGAGAGATGCTGTTCCTCAGGCTGAAGTGTGTGTGTGTGCGCGCGTGTGTGTGTGTTTGCGCGCGCGCGCGCGTGTGTGTGTGTGCGCGCGCGCGTGTGTGCGCGGCGCGCTCCAAAACAGACAAGCAAAGTACACTTTGAGCTTCGGGCGCGTCCAAACGATCAAATACACACACAATATGTAAAAACGGACGGCTTGGAGAGTATTCACTTAAAACACAGTTTATGTCTTAAAGTGAACGAGAACAGTCGGGAGAAAACTGTGTCAATATTTTGTCTTGTGACAGATTGGAGCTTCTTCAATGTTAATCAAAGAACAAAATACAAAGACAAAATCACTCACAGCTCTTAATCTGAATAAAGTAATAGCTTTAATAAGCATTAATCTATCAACAGTGAAAACTATGCAGTGTTCATTTATATTTGATCACTTTTAGATTTATTTTGTAGCTATTATTTACCTGAACATTAATGTTAGTAGACCATCATAGATAAATGAAAGCACTGTTTTTTTTACATTTGTTTTATGGTATGACAAATGGTATATTTGTCAGTTTATTTAACTTTGTTTCTTTGTTCATGTTCTTACTCTATCTTATCTTATGTATATAAAACACTAAAAATGCCTGCACACATGTGCATTTACAAATTGATGTTTTATATTTATTTAATGAAATATTTATTTAACATTTCAGAATATAAAGCCATGTTAATTAAGCTGCTAATCTATCATAGAAATATATATTTCATACATATATGTGTGTGTATGTATGTATATATGTATGTATATATATAAATAACAAAAAGTACCGATAAGAATACCGTTAAAGTACCGGATCGATAAGCAGTATCGGTAAGAGTAGTAATACCGTTAAAACCTTAACGATACCCATCCCTAGTCTTAACTGACAACATGCCAGTCTCCAAAAGCATGTAGTCATAGTTTAACACTGAACGCTATGAGAAATTATGGAAAATGTTAGTCAATGCCAAAATATAGTACTATAGTATACAAAATATAGTAGTAATAAGGTGTTTATTTTTCCATTATCCCCATCAAACCAATGTTAGAGCAGTACATACATACTTGGAGGAACAAACAAGCTTCTATTAGAATACCTATCTTTAAAAAATATATATTTTTATTAGTAGTAGATAATTGGGTAATACTTTATTTTGCAGTGTTCTTGTCACACATTTTAGATGCACTTTCTATAGTAATAAGTAAACAGTAAATGATGCATATTTACAAGCAACTAACCATAAACCAGTCCTAATCCTATAGTACATGTTGTTAATTACTATTACTCCGTACTTATTTGTGTAATTGCAGTATAACAAGGACACCTTAAAATAAACCTATAATTGTTTAATATAAAATGTATTTTAATACAATTTAGCATTTTATTTCATTTAAACGGTAGAATAATATATAAAAATACTGTATGCCTTCTGTCCACAAGAGTAAAAACTAAGCAAGCACGTTTTAGCAACTCTATTCCACCTAGACCAAGTCACACAACAATCTTTCTGGAGCTCTATTCCCATCAGAGCCAATCAAAGACTAGCAAGATATATTTTATAGACCAAATATACAATCATAGCACTACGAGGACAAAAACGATGGCCTCTTTAAAATAATATAAATTATCTAAAATATATGATAGGAAAAATTAAACCTTCAAGAGTCTTGTTGTATTCTATACAATGCAATACAATACAATACATCTTTATTATCAACCATGATTGTCTTTGACTACACCAGCGATACCAAACACAGATTAAAAACCATCATGCTATATCGCATAGCCTTTTGATTAATAAATTGTATTTTGCTATACTGCCATACCCTGTAAATGTACCATAAATCCACCAAAATGCCATGGTTGCAAATATAAAACATGGAATCACAATAGAAAAGGATTTTCTATTACTATTATTAATAGTAATAGTAGTCGTACATTAAACGATGCAATGTTTGCTTCAATTGTTTAAATGAAATAACTTTACAATAAGATTGCATTAGCTAAACTAGCAATGAAAAATACTTCTAAAGCATTTATTAATTTTAGTTAGTCAGTTTCAACATTTACTTAATACATTAGTCAAATCAAAAGCTGTATGCTGCGGACATTCTTTAATGGAAATTAGTTAGCAATTAATGAATTCCAAAGAAGTTTCCAAAGATGAATAAACACTGTAACAAATGTACTGCTTATTGTTTGTTAATTATATCTAATGTGACCTTATTGTAAAGTGTTACTGTTAAAATATGGTTACCATTATACATATCTTTTTTTTTAATAGTATTTAATAAAAAAAACAAGAAAAAGAACAATTGAATGAGTTACAAGTGCAGGATGTTAAATGCCATTTTTATTACCATCATGAATTATTTGAACCATTTATGTCATTGGTTTTAGAGAACGTTTGTGGTGTGTCATGTGAGGTGGGCAGCGGTAGCTTTGTGTTCTCTTAGCTACGCATAGAGCTGGTGTGACATGCACGTTAGAAGGCGTAGTTGTAACGCCACAGTCATGAGCTCCACAAAGAGATCACACGGCACACTCCTCACTGCGATAATGTCACCCGCTCACATTAATCACAGGCCCGTCCTTGTCTTGACATTCCTCGAGTATCTCAGCGTAGGACCATCATTCCTGTGCTACCACATTCTCACTACATTACAAACTCATCTCGGTGCTAACATTTAGATTTTTGCGCAATCAGAGATCTGATCGTTGTCGTCCATGTTTTTAAAATCTGATTTCATGTTTTATCCACCCTACAATGTTTGTTTTGCATGACCGTGTGTTCGGTATAAATATAGAACACCTCTCATGATTTCATCATTGTCTTTACAGACTCACTCCGAAAATTGGATTCCCCTGGAGCGAAATAAGAAACATTTCCTTCAACGATAAGAAGTTTGTCATCAAGCCTATAGATAAAAAAGCTCAAGTAAGTGAAACTATGATTGTGACACGAGCCGCCTTCATTCCTCACAGTCCCACCTGAAACTGAAAAACTGCCTCGACTTGTTTAATTCCACTCTAATATGCAATCATTCTATGTCACACTAATGCTTGAACATCTAGGATTACATTTTGGATACATAATCATAAAAACATTTCATTGGCTGCATCATTTGTAGGTAAATTTGGGACATTGAGCACATAAAATTATTAATCTTATTGTTAATTGAAAAAATTTTTTTTCTTGAAATAAAGCTAAAATAGAATAGAAATATTAAATGAATAAACTTTATATGTTGCTTAACTGACTTAATAAATAAACAAATGAATAAATAGAAGTACTAAAATGAAAATAAGTATAAAGCTATAAAATGTTAAAATATTATATAAAAATTCACTTTAACTAATATTAAAACTAAGAAAATATACAAATGAAAGCTCATTCAAAATATTAATCCTCATGTTGTGTTCCCGATCATAAATATGCAGCCTACAAAAAAAAATAGTTTTAAATCTGTCGCTATGCAATATTATTGGAGTAATATTGGAATTTGTCTTTATAAACTTATTTTCTTTCAGTTAAATGGTTGTGTATTTCTTTTTGGAACTCATTGGTCGTAGATTATTCTCATCTTATTTTTTATTTTTTTTGGCCAAAGTTATATTTATTTATTTGTATTTTATTTTTTCACTCAAAAACATGCATAAGTTCAGATCAATGAGGCCTATGAAAAAATCTGTCCTGGCTAAAAGAAAACAAGTTGACAAAGATTGAATCAATATTTGGTTAAAAAAATTTAAAGGGCGGTTATTTTTGACTGAGAACAACAAATCAGATGAAGGTTTTTTTTAGCATAGCAGTAGTATAAATACTATTATAAATACTGAGTGTATAAATGATGCTGAAACGACTAGGGTTGGGTATCGTTTGAATTTTATCGATTCCAATTCTTTTCGATTCCCAGTTTCGATTCCAATTTGATTAGATAATGATATCAAGCATTTATACCGTATGTCTTTTTAGCAAACCATTGCACGATATATATATATATATATATATATATATATATATATATATATATATATATATTAGTATGCATTTGAGAGACGTTTTGAAATGTAATGCATTCATACATGCATGCACAGTTTGCAGCTTTTAATCGCCTTTTTTGGTAATTTCATGACTTAACTGACGACAGACTCGTATGCAGTCTCTTGTGTGCTTATTTATGATGACGCGATCAGAGCGTGCACCGTGAGCACAGTGATGGCTGACAGGACAGGGACGTTTGTTTTACTGACATACAGCCTAACAGCATCTCATTGTTCTACCGAAGCTCATTTGGCTGGTGTACCTTTTCCGCGCTCATTTGACTCACTCCTGACGCTGAGGCAAAGCTGCAGTGCGCGTCTGAAAAGTCTCGTTGGATGTGGATGCAAAAAATACACCGGTTCCGTGTCTTAATAAAGGCATTTCTTGTCAAGAGAAAGGGGACAACAACTGCCGTTTTGAGCAGGGTGTCCAAGCTTAGATCAGTGGTGCTACTGCTACACGGATGAACCAAGTGATCACAACATTGTGATCGCACACCTCAAAGGTTGAGGAATGAAACAGACAAATCATTTTAATTTAGGAATAGAATCACGTTAGTGTTTGAGTCATGTTCGCGATCTTTAACGATCTATTAAATTAATGTCATGTTGGTGGTGACAACTCTCTTGCAACATGTTTAGCTATCACAGATATTATACTTAGCTTTTTTGGATTCTGATCGCAAATGCAGGCAAACTTTGGAGGCTTAGATTAGCGAGCAAGGTCCTGGCAGATCGTTAGGTCGCACCGGTCCTCACAGATGAAGGAAAAAAAAGCGCATATGAATCGATAGGCGGAATCGAAATTTTAATTTGACAACAAGTATCCGATTCCTGACCTTAAGTATCCGATTCTGGAATCAGAATCGATTTTCGATTCCCAACCCTAGAAATGACTCATTCAAAAAGACTTGAAATTATGGTGAGATGCTTTCTAGGGATGGCTTCACTTCAGCTTTGTTTTGACACAAACACTGAATCACTGCTAACATCTGCATATTCACAGTAGAGAGTCATAAGTTTCAGCAGGGCTGTTTTGACTGATAAACACCAGCAGTCAGTCTTCTCTGACAAGCTGGCCTTCATAGAGCGTTATCTCTGAGCTTCAGAGCCAGCTGCTCAGAACAACAGCTTTCTGTAGGTTTTTACGTTTACATTATCACAGGACTTTATTATGTAAATACACAGTTATCTATTTGATCAACGATCCATAAATGGAATGATTTATAACCCCTGCATTGACATCTTGTCTCTTCCTTCTTAACCCTGCAGGATTTTGTGTTCTACTCCCCACGGTTGCGCATTAATAAACGTATCCTACAGCTGTGCATGGGGAACCATGAGCTTTACATGCGCCGCAGGAAGCCGGACACCATCGAGGTGCAGCAGATGAAAGCACAGGCTCGAGAGGAGAAACAACACAAACAGATGGAGAGGTGAGGATGAATCTCCATGGTGATGTGAGGAGTGATGCTGTCTCGTCAGCAGATGCAGCAGTATATAAAAGATACCATATTCTGGACTTTTGTAGCATCTTATTTTAACCTGACATTTTGGCCTTGGCAAAGCCTGGTATACAGTTTATTTATGTTACTTTTTTTTTGTTCTGTTCTTGTCAAGAGAAAGGGGACAACAACTGCCGTTTTGAGCAGGGTGTCCAAGCTTAGATCAGTGGTGCCACTGCTACACGGATGAACCAAGTGATCACAACATTGCAGTGGTGGTCAGTAACGAAGTACAACTACTTCGTTACTGTACTTAAGTACATTTTTCAAGTATCTGTACTTTACTGGAGTAGTTTTATTTTGAGTAACTTTTACTTTTACTTCACTACATTCCAAAGCATAAGATCGTACTTTTTACTTCACTACATTTCATAAAACATATCGTTACTCACGTGATACATCACGTGCTCCGAGACGCAGAAGCGGTGTATGATTCATGAACAAACTGATTCTTTTCAATGAACCTGTTCAATCGGTTCGCAAATCGCCACAAACGATTCATTCACGAATTGCAATGATCCGATTGCAGCTGTTCTCGAGTCGAAAACTCACTGATTCAAATGATCCGTTTAGAGCGAGTCTTCTTCAGTGAACTGAACTCACAAGTAAAGAACCGGGAGATCTTGTGAGCGCGCGCTACTGATGCTGTGAAAAGTACGTTACTAATGTCGAATTTTTGGATTAATTATTGTAACTGAAAATAATATTTAGGTCAAAACTGTCAGTTGTTTGTGAACTAAATCTGCTGTAAAGGGTGATCTATTTAAGCCCACTGAAATGCTTGAATGCAGACAGATCAACATCAGTGTCTCTAACGTTATGTTTTAGGTCAAAAAACAAAACATTAAAATAACACCGATTAAATAAAATAACTGATGCTCGTGTAACGGATGTATACCAGTAAGGGCTATGTGTAAACCTCACTCCCCTCACCTCAAAAAGAGGCGCTCTAGCGACTGATGCAAGAGGCTGTAGCCTTTGGCGTTCCTTGTTAGAGCGCCCGCCTCCCGCGCCGGAATCCCGGGTTCGCGACCCGCTCGGAGCAAGAACGAGTTAGGATGGTGTGGATCCGGGGGAGATACACACGTTCATATTCCCCGCTGCTGTAACGTTAGCAGTTTTTTTTTAAATGCTATGCATTTAGACCTATGTGACGTCTGTTTTTATATTGTTTATCAACAGTATACATTTTTATATTGTTTAGATCAACTAGCCGAGTAGACAGATATGAATGTTTATTCATAACCATACTGAAAATAAGTAAATATTGTTAGCTGATGCTAACTGTCTAGCTAACAAGCTTGCTGGTGCTAAGTTGAGAATTTTTTGATATAAAGTCCAAATATCTTTATTCAGCCACCTAGATAGATTCCATCTGAGGGAAAAAGAAAGGATGTGATGTTCAGAACATAGTAACTACAGTAATTATCAGAGTGGGAAGTGATGCCCTCTGGGGGCATTGGGTCAGGGGTGTTTTTACACCACAGACAAGGTTTGAGAAGAAAAAAAAATCATTATGAAAATATAATTAGATTTTCCTTAAAATGTTCTTCCTAATTTCAGGCCTAATTCTAATGTCATATATAACTGACGTTCTGCAAAACAACAAGTTCTAAAACACTTTTTTCTTACTGGTGAAAATTAGATGGTGAAATCTGTTTTCTCTCAGGTACATGGCAGTGTAAGCTTCACAGTGAACATTACTACATCACTCTCATCAATGTAGTCCATATCAACAAAATATATATCTTGACTCTATATAGTGGTTATTTTGGGAAAAACCCAGGTATTTTGGGCAGTAGGATTATACAAATATGTGCTAATATAAAATTAAATAGAGTAGTCTATATAAAATTTCAAAATAAATCTGTCTATCAGTACTTTTTTACTTAAGTACATAAAAAATTGAGTACTTTTGTACTTTCACTCGAGTAAAATTGAAAAAGCAGTACTTTTACTTTTACTGGAGTAATATTTTAGTATACGTATCTGTACTTTTACTCAAGTACTTGATCTGTGTACTTTGACCACCACTGCAACATTGTGGTCGCACACCTCAAAGGTTGAGGAATGAAACAGACAAATCATTTTAATTTAGGAATAGAATCACGTTAGTGTTTGAGTCATGTTCGCGATCTTTAATGATCTATTAAATTAATGTCATGTTGGTGGTGACAACTCTCTTGCAACATGTTTAGCTATCACAGATATTATACTTAGCTTTTTTGGATTCTGATCGCAAATGCAGGCAAATTTTGGAGGCTTAGATTAGCGAGCAAGGTCCTGGCAGATCGTTAGGTCACACCGGTCCTCACAGATGAAGGAAAAAAAGCGCATATGACAACAAGCGCATGACAACAAGTATCCGATTCCTGACCTTAAGTATCCGATTCTGGAATCAGAATCGATTTTCGATTCCCAACCCTAGAAACGACTCATTCAAAAAGACTTGAAATTATGGTGAGATGCTTTCTAGGGATGGCTTCACTTCAGCTTTGTTTTGACACAAACACTGAATCACTGCTAACATCTGCATATTCACAGTAGAGAGTCATAAGTTTCAGCAGGGCTGTTTTGACTGATAAACACCAGCAGTCAGTCTTCTCTGACAAGCTGGCCTTCATAGACCGTTATCTCTGAGCTTCAGAGCCAGCTGCTCAGAACAACAGCTTTCTGTAGGTTTTTACGTTTACATTATCACAGGACTTTATTATGTAAATACACAGTTATCTATTTGATCAACGATCCATAAATGGAATGATTTATAACCCCTGCATTGACATCTTGTCTCTTCCTTCTTAACCCTGCAGGATTTTGTGTTCTACTCCCCACGGTTGCGCATTAATAAACGTATCCTACAGCTGTGCATGGGGAACCATGAGCTTTACATGCGCCGCAGGAAGCCGGACACCATCGAGGTGCAGCAGATGAAAGCACAGGCTCGAGAGGAGAAACAACACAAACAGATGGAGAGGTGAGGATGAATCTCCATGGTGATGTGAGGAGTGATGCTGTCTCGTCAGCAGATGCAGCAGTATATAAAAGAGCATCTTATTTCATAACTAGACATTTTGGCCTTGGCAAAGCCTGGTATAAAGTTGATGTATGTTACTTTTTTTTGTTCTGTTCTATTGTTTTGTTTGTTTGACCATATTCGTGTAGAATATGGTATTCGTGTAGAAAGTGTATTAGCATCTTATTTCACTGAAACTTTGGCTTGGCAAAGCCTGGTATGAATGTTTTTATTTATTTTTTTGACCATATTCTACATCATATTTTACACTTAGCATTGTAAATCACAGAAACCTTGGCTTGGCAAAGCCTGGAATGAAGTTTATTTGAATTTAGTAAACTAGAATCTTTGGCTTGGCAAAGCCGGGTATGAAGTTTAGTTTAATTTAATTTAGTAAACTAGAATCTCTGGCCTGGCAAAGCCGGGTATAAAGTTTAGTTCAGTTTAGTAAACTAGAATATTTGGCTTAGCAAAGCCTGGTATGAAGTTTAATTTAATTTTGTAAACTAGAATATTTGGCTTGGCAAAGCCTGGTATGAAATTTAATTTAATTTAGTAAACTAGAATATTTGGCCTGCAAAACCTGGTATGAAGTTTAACTTAATTTAGTAAACTAGAATATTTAGCTTGGCAAATCCTGGTATGAAGATTAACTTAATTTAGTAAACTAGAATATTTGGCTTGGCAAAGCCTGGTATGAAGTTTAATTTAATTTAGTAAACTAGAATCTTTGGCTTGGCAAAGCCTGGTATGAAGTTTAATTTAATTTAGTAAACTAGAATATTTAGCTTGGCAAAGCCTGGTATGAAATTTAACTTAATTTAGTAAACTAGAATCTTTGGCTTGGCAAAGCCTGGTATGAAGTTTAATTTAATTTAGTAAACTAGAATCTTTGGCTTGGCAAAGCCTGGTATGAAGTTTAATTTAATTTAGTAAACTAGAATCTTTGGCTTGGCAAAGCCTGGTATGAAGTTTAATTTAATTTAGTAAACTAGAATCTTTGGCTTGGCAAAGCCTGGTATGACATTTAACTTAGTAAACTAGAATCTTTGGCTTGGCAAAGCCTGGTATGAAATTTAACTTAATTTAGTAAACTAGAATCTTTGGCTTGGCAAAGCCTGGTATGAAGTTTAATTTAGTAAACTAGAATCTTTGGCTTGGCAAAGCCTGGTATGAAATTTAACTTAATTTAGTAAACTAGAATCTTTGGCTTGGCAAAGCCTGGTATGAAGTTTAATTTAATTTAGTAAACTAGAATCTTTGGCTTGGCAAAGCCTGGTATGAAGTTTAATTTAATTTAGTAAACTAGAATCTTTGGCTTGGCAAAGCCTGGTATGAAGTTTAATTTAATTTAGTAAACTAGAATCTTTGGCTTGGCAAAGCCTGGTATGAAGTTTAATTGAATTTAGTAAACTAGAATATTTAGCTTGGCAAAGCCTGGTATGAAGTTTAACTTAATTTAGTAAACTAGAATCTTTGGCTTGGCAAAACCTGGTATGAATTTATATAAGTTAATTTTTGTAATATGTTTTTTATTGAAGTTAATTTTTGTAATATGTTTTTTTATTTTGTGTTAGGGTTTTTGTTTGTTGTTTTGTTTTGCCTTTAGTAAGGCCTAGTTACTTTTGTTGCTGCAAATTACTTTCCAAATGGCTGGTATTTTTTTTATATATAAATGATCTCTGTTGTGATTGGCTGATCAAAGTTCATGTTGCTGCCGATCAGGGTGGGCTAAGATGCTGAATAATGTATAGACATTGATATGTAAACATGAGTGGTCGTATGTCAATCTGCTCATGGTTGTGACTTCATGAAACCATAAAGATTTCTGAACAAGCTGTTTTTGCATCTGGTCAAGGAACTATGACCACCTTGGGAAGGGCAGTACGAGAGCTGAGTTTTGTGTGTGGGTATAGAGCAGCGTCCTGAGCAAACGTCACTGTACTTCTCTTTGGTTGTGTCTTATCTGCAGAGCTCAGCTGGAGAGTGAGAAGAAGAGAAGAGAGGCCATAGAGATAGAGAGAGAGCAGATGGAGAGAGAGAAACAGGAGCTGACGATGCGACTCTACCAGTTTGAGGAGAAGACCAAAAAAGCGGAAAAAGGTAAGACGCCATGATCCAGCGTGTTTGTTTTTATTTGGAAAAATATCATACATTTTAGGATTATTTTGTATTTCAAATATTTCTAATGCACGATTATTGTATTTATTGACTGCGTTCACATAAGCAAATAAAGTAATCAACATTTTAATTGTTTTGATTGAGGAAAATGTAAAGCTTTATCGTATTTGATTTTATTTCAGAAAAGACATGTAATTTTAACGGTCAGTATTTAGTTTTATTAAACAACTCAATATGGATTATAGTTTTTAAAATCTAACAATCATTGTGACTGTTGTTTTTCTGTAAGTCCATTAGGAAAATTTGGCTCATAATTGGAGACGTCAAGCCAAATACAGTCACTTTGGTCTTTTGAGTTTATGTAACCTTTTAGCTTGTCATTCAATGAAGCGGAGGCATTATACTTTGATCATGACTGTGCTCCAGCTGACAATACCATTGACTGGCAATACAAACACAAGATGGTGTCATACTGCACCTGTTACTCGGTTTCAGCTGTCCGCATGTCTAATAATGTAGTCTTTTACTACATATCAGAAAGCCAAGCTTTGTGGCAAACACAAAATATATTTGACAAGGAATTTTTCATTCATAAATTAGCAATATGTGAAAACAGTAATCTATGTGTTGTTGTTCTGGATTAAATAATGTTATTGAATCTTGGGGCCACGCATGCTAAAACCATCAGCCATCTCTGATATACTCTATATACAGCCCAGCAAAGCTTTCTGAATGTCCGTTTATGAGCAAATCACAATATGACATTACTTTTGTCGTTTTCATCAGCTTCTTCAGTCATTGTGTGCTCATTCATATGTCTTTTTGGGACCTATATGAATTTATTTCATTATAATTATATGTATCGGCAAGTACAAGCTTCTCTTTTTACATAAAATGAAAGTGAATTTTTCCACCGCATTCAAAAACAATTCAGTGAATATCAACTGTTCTAATCTACACAGAAAGATTGTACAGCCTCACATATTTTGGAATAGTGCATGAATCATAAGTACTTTTTAATCATGCTTCAGTGGGTCTTTCTGAAAATTAACAGCCCTTAGTTTTCATGCACTTTCATTTTATGAGGGGGGTGGGGGGGGGGGGGGCACCATGAATATTTGCTAAAATTCTCCCTTGGTGTTCCATGAAATAAAGATCATACAGTGTTTGGAATGACACGAGCAAATGCTGACAGATTTTTTATTTTTGGGTTAACTATCCCTTCAAAGTAGAATAATTTGCTCACAGGGAATTAAAACTTCTTTGCTAAAGCAAAAGTGTGAAAACATAATTTGGTCGCAACTGTCTCGGACCAGCAAACTTTTGATTAAAAGGGTCATGAACTACCTTTATTATTTTGTAATGATTTCTGAGGTCCCTTATAATGTTATCAAGATTTTTACACAAAAAAACAACATAATTTAGAAGTAATAGGCTATTTTCTGTCTTGTTTTTAACCCTCTCATCCGAATGCTCTGTTTGAATATGCGTGGCGGATTGTAGACTCTGAAGTAAACACCCACTACTCTGATTGGATAACAGTTGTGTATGTTTGACATCCTTCACAGATGGATGCTGCTGAGATTTAGGTCAAAACCGCATAAATACTCTGTCTATATAACATATATATTGTAATATGTACAAAGAAATAGTGATCATGTAATAAAAAAAAGTTACTCGCACTTCTGTGGTGCGACATTGCTGTCAGATCCAATATATTCGGCACAGCGTCGTCTTTTAGTTTCAGTCTTTCCGAAAATACCCCATTGCCTTCAGCGCCATCTTTATCGTTTGGTTTCTACGTAGACCTGCATTCAACTCTCGTTATTTACACTACATGCGAGAATTGGTGGGCAGGGCTAAAAAGTAGGGATGGGCGATATGGGCTTAAAAATATATCACAATATTTCTGGTATTTATTGCGATAACGATATCAATGGCGATAAATCTGGGAATCCTGTTTCTTTAGAGAAAAGTACCATCTTACCTATTTTTACCCAAAATAGGGTGTTATGAGTATTGCTGAGTACACATGCTATGTAATGTAATGACGGTTTAATTCACACCTGAAGCCAGAGAGCGCCCTTGCCCAAGAACTCCCAATATGCATAGCAGAAGTACAACGCTCCGTGTAATCCCTAATATGGACAGAGGTATCCAGTTATCACTGAATAAAACGCACAACTGAGATAGAGCATTTTTAACTGATGAGACTTGAAGACAATAAACGCATGATTGCACAAAATACATCTGTGTTCTTCAAGCAATCTTGGGTATTTTTTTATAGGGAAAGCATATTTATAATGCAATACTAATCAACATTTTTAACAGACTGGCTTTAATAAAAGCTGTTTTTAAACTAACAAGAACGTGTTGAGTTCTGAAACTTACAGTACAGAAACTTGATCTCTTATATATCAAAAGATTAAGGGAATTTTGGTTTCTGAGTTCATGACCCTTTTAACATCCCAACATCCCACCGTTTATTTCCCCAAGCATTCCATCTCATGAACACTTGACATTAAACGTGGAACACACAACACTATTATACATTATTTATTCATCACACATACTTATTTTCATTTCAAATTTGCACATATCAGACCTGTACACACATAATTGTCTGTATTATATATTGTGTTTTTGCTATTTTGTACATTGCCTATTTGTTAGAGCATCACCATCCACAGTTGAGGCCCAGACCCACACATAAGATGTAATGATGGTTCCACTTTAAATTAAATCTGGATGCGTGTTTTCAGACCTGCAGGAACAAACGCAGAGGGCCAAGCAGCTGGAGAGTGAACGGAGGCTGGCAGAGGAGGAGGCAGCCAGATTGGAGACAGAGAGGCAGGCAGCACTACTTGCAAAGGAGGAACTGGCCCGTCAAGCCCAGAATCAGCTGAAGGGTCAAGAACAGCTGGTGAGAACCCAACACTTTCTCTGAAAAAATACTTTGCCTTTATAATTTTTCCCCCATTAACAATCCTCCCCATTCATCTCTTTCAGGCTTCTGAACTGGCAGAACATACTGCTCGTATTGCACTCCTGGAGGAAGCCAAAAAACGCAAGGAAGAGGAAGCCATGACATGGCAGCACAGAGTAAGACCGTTAAGACATAAACCCTTACACCCATCCGACGGTCCGGCTAGTTTGTTTGATGTATTCCACTCGTCGGGCTCACGTTGGACGAGAGTGAGAACTCTGATTGGATTTTCAGTTTAATGAATCAGAATTAAATGCCTGAGAATTAAAGCGAAAGTGATGAAAACAAGCACTTAAATGAAGGCGGTACAGACAGAAAGCTGTTTAAATGTTACGTGATCTTTCCCAATCATTCTAATACGCAAATGTTTTCATAACAACATGAGCTGCTTAAAATGATTAAAGTTATCAACGTTACTGATATTCAAAAAGGCAAACTAGCGCTGATTTGTTTACGTTTCGTATATCTGCGTTTATCTTGCATATCTTTGTTTTGGTTTCTCTTTTTGAATGAAAAATATATACTATTGATAGCTGCTGATATAGACACTTAATTCCTCTCACACATGTTAGTCTGCCGTCGGCTGTAGTCTGTGCAGTGTGATCAAGCGCAGCTTTTTGGTCCGACGCTAGTTCTTTGAAGCCAGCTTGGTGTGTCCCGGCCTTCACCGCTTTCACACCTGATGAGTTTGCGTTCCTGCAATTTGTCCAAAAGCTGTCTGTATGTCCATAGCGGTAGTGCACTCTTAAATTCTTGAAGAATTGAATTGGAAGTCTGATATTTGTGATGTTGGATTGTGTCCTTCCAGGCACAAGAGGCCCAAGATGACCTGGTGAAGACTCGTGAAGAGCTTCATATGGTGATGACTGCGCCACCTCTCCCTCCACCACCACCTGCATATGAACCTGATGAGAATGAAAATGAAGATGCGGAGAGCAACAGTACCTACAGTGCAGACCTGCAGACAGGCGGTATCAATGACCACCGCTACGAAGAACAGCGAATCACTGAGGCCGAGAAGAATGAACGAGTTCAGAAACAGCTGTTGGTAAGTATAACATTGCATGTGCAACTGGATAGAGCAACTTTCCTAGGCTCCAGGATTAGAGCCCAAAGTCCGAAACACACTGCACGATTTTAGCAATCCTATAAGATCACTGCATGTCACTCTGTGCGACATAGACCTAATAAACTTGGCTACAACATGTGTAGACTGTGCGATGATGACACCTATTGACTCGTATGCTACGACACACGTTCCTAAAGAAGAATAAAACGACATCAGCATGTGCTAGTGGTAAAAAAAAGTGCATGATAAATCACACTTTAGCAGTTGTATTTTTTTATGTGAGCTGAAAAGAAAAAGGAAGTGATTTTATGTTTTAGCACGATGTTGCATTGATTTCATGTGACATTTTTATTGGTTGGTCAGTAAACGTGGATCATAGAAGCAAACACACTGTGATGATCTTGCTGTATCGTAGGCTCTTTGGTCCCAAGATTGTAACAATGGCCGTCTTTGAACCTTTCTCACTGTATGACACAAGTGCACCGATTAGGAGCCACGATCACAGAAATCGCCACAATTGTTTCACGATGCCAATCTTTTGTCTGGGACAGCTGAAAATTGTGCAGTGTGTTTAGGGCTGCATGCAGTGGTATTCAACCCTGCTCCTGGAAAGCTACCTTTAGGTCCAACTCCGCTCCAACGCACCTGGGCCTGTACCATGACGGTAGATGAACAAATTCAGAGTTTTTTTTTTTTTTTTTTTTTTTTAATTAAGCTCGGATGAGCTTTATTTGTCACATACTCAATTATACAGAGTATAATGAGGAGTGAAATGTGTTCTCTGCATTTAACCCATCCAAGTGTACACACTTGGAGCAGTGGGCAGCCGACTGTGCAGCGCCCGGGGAGCAGTCGTGGACTTCCTGCCGGAGCCGGGATTCGAACCCACAACCTTGGGTTACCTCAGGTTTCAAGTCCAACGCTCTATCCATTAGGCCAACGACTGGCCAAAAAAAAAGTTCTCTGCATTTAACCCATCCGAAGCGCATACGCACCTGGAGCAGTGGGCAGCCATTGTACGGCGCCCGGGGAAAAATCCTAAGGGGATCCTAAGTTATAGGATAAGCTTTGAGTTGACAAAACCATACCACTCCAATCTGGCTTTGTTGGTACCATGAAGCTGATCATCAACTTTCTCTGTCAACTCAGGCTTGATTCTGAGTTAATGGAGCGCGTGCACATGAATGTGTGACATCAGCAGCGAACAGCCAATCACAACACCGCAAGTGTGATTCACTTTAGCGAGAGAGCCAGCGAGATTCAAAATTAGTTTGTTGAATGTTAAGAGATTAAAGAATATGAGGAGTTTAAATGCATTTTCTCTGAAGTACTTGTCCATGAACGAGAACAAATAAAGGAAATGATCGTGCTGTATCAGTGCAGTCACAAGTGCAGTTTATATAGTTGATAATATACAGCGTTTGAGACTCAAACATGTAAGGTCACATGTTACCATTTTTAAAGTATTATCCATTGATATACCACTTATTTATGTTACATATTATCTGTATATATTAATATTCATTTAAAATATATGCTTTATAATAACTTTTAAACTAAAAGTGCTTGTGTGTAATATAGTAATAATAATATCAATCATATTATAATTATATAAATCATATGTAAATTGTAATTATCATTAAAGCCAGACAATTTTGTTGTATTTATTTATTTATTGTTTAAGGTACTTCATAGTGACCTTTCATTTGTAGGAAGAGAAACTGGGGGAGTGACTTTTTTGTGTCAGACATGCATCACTTTGCTCACATCTGATTGATCCCATTTCAGTTTGAGAAAGATTAGCTGTGGAGTTTAAGTTACAATAGCAATGAACGCAGCTAAAAGCCAAACCACTTTCATGGTACCTAAAATCCAGGATTGGTGCAAACTAAACTGAAACTTACCTGGCTAGCCAGCAAATCCGGCTTCATGGTATAGGCCCCTGCCTGTTATTTTCAAGTAATCCTGAACACTTTGATTGGCCGTCCCAGGTGTGTTTGATTAAGAGTTAGAGCTAAACTGTGCTGGATAGTAGACCTCTGGTACGCCCTTTCCACCAGCAGGAAGCAGGTGCTAGTTCAGAGCTAGTGCTCTTGCCGGTTCTTAGTTGGTTCGACAGGCGAGCCCTTTAAGACCCGGTTGCTTTTTCACAGGCTAGAGAGCCAATACAGAGCCAGGTCTTACGTTACAATACGTTTCATGTTTTGGTTCACTAGCGCGGCACAAAAAGCTTGTTCGAGGTGCATCGGCACCACGCAGACTGATCAATCGATCAGCATACAACACATTAAATCACCCCGAGAGCGATCCAAAAGTATAAAGAGCAGCCTGCTTTCCAGTCGCTCCTGCAGCACCCGATGCCTCGCACCGACTGGTCCGTGCAGCGCTGATCCATCCCGCACAAGCTTAAACAAACTATTAATAATGGTGGACGTTGCGTTGCTATTGAAGTTCATGGTTTTGCGAACCTATTCAGCATCCAAACACGGCAAATCAAACGTGTTCACGTTTAACGTTAGCTGCGATTTCAAATATGGCGGTTCAACGTTTCTGTTCGTCTTGTTGTTAATGGTAACCCCGCCCCCAGCCCCTGACGCAAGCGGTTCTTCCTTCTAGCCCAGGAATGTTTTGGTGCTACTTACGAACCGCTTTTCCTGGTTCAGAGCTGGTGCTTTGGGTGTCGAAAGAAAAAGAACCGGTTTGAAACTAGGCTCTGGCTCCGATCCAGCACTGGAACTGCTTTGGTGGAAAAGGGGTATGAGGGCAGGGTTGGATTTTATACTTCCTTAAGTCTTACGTTAAAATTTGACTCCAGCATGTTCCTAACTGTAATTGCCATGGCTATTGAACAAATAAGATGGTATTCTAGAGAAAGGGTGTTTCTGTTATATAGCTCCTGAAAAGTTTGGTTCTTTTAGTACTCTATGCACATGGGTCAAACTCCACTCCTAAAGGGCCAGTGTCCTGCAGAGTGTAGCTCCAACCAAATTCAAAATACTTGCCTGGAAGTTTCTAGCAATCCTGAATACCTTGATCAGCTTTTTGGGTGTGTTTAATTAGGGTTGGATCTAAACTCTGCAGGAAAGTGAGTATGACATCCCTATTCTATAGTGCCTTCATGATCTGTAGTCCAATGCCAGTGAGCCAAATAATCAAGGTCTTTATCAGGTTTGTTTGCTTCGGAACTAAACCGTCCCTGCACTCCAGAGAGCTACCTTCCTGTAACGTCTTATAAGACCGTATTGGTCCTGGATCAGGGGTATTAAACTGGATCCAAGTGATCTTGAACACCTTGGTTAGATGTTTCAGGTGTGTTTGATTAGGGCTGGACCTGAATTCTGAGGGACATTGTGTCTCGATGAGTGGGGTTGAATAAAACTGTCCTATACAACATTCCTATAACCCGTCATTGCTTTATGATTTTAGGTTTAGGGTCTAGAACAGGATTACTCATTCTGACTCATAGAGATCCACTTTCCTGCATAACTATAGTCCCTGGACCAACTTATTAAGATCTTTGGTTTTACTTAAAACATATATAATAATCTAGATGCATTTAGGCAGGTTTGGAACTAAACTAAACTAGGAATAGCCACTTTCCCACTGAAGCAGCTAATTAGGAATTGATTGAGTAAATACTTGCACATAAGTTGTCAGTTGGCAGTTGATTTGTCTCGTTGCCTTTCCAACTCCCATGTAAATAACATAAAATCAACAAAAGTATCTAAAATTATAAAAGTGCAGCTCTGATCCTGCCATTCTCTATCATTGATGGGTTCCTATTGAGATCTACTTCAGGGCTCTAGGCCTTCTCGGGGAGTGTTGGAGCTACCGTGTGGCAGAAAGTGGCTAATATAGCTTTCTGTGAGAAGGAATGATTAACCCCCCTGCCCGAAAAAAACATCTACTAGCAATTTGCCTTTCTTTTTAGGAGAACGTTGAGGTTAGGTTTAGAGTTGTTTAGACCTTAATCTAGTCTTGGTTAATGGGAGTAGTTAGGTGTCTAGCACCAGGGATGCCTATAAACATTAAAACAAGTCCTACTTTAGTTCAACACGTTGTCTCCTATGATTACTGTGGTACCGCTAACAGATCTTTGTTGGTCCTGGGCAGCAATCTTATCAACCAAGCAGATTTTGGAAATAGGATTAGGCACTTTAGACTCTTAGGATTTAGGCTTGGGCTGGAGCTTGACTTACAAACCCACAATTTCCCTCTGCCTTCAGGGTTAGGTAACAGTTAGGGCTAGGAATGGTCAATGTGATTTTGCCAAGTAGGTCATGTTCCTGAAATAACATACTGTACTTTATCTGTCCTAAAACAACATTGCTATCAAACAGTCCAAACTCTATTATCCCAAAACAATTCAAACACTATCCCTCCCCCAAAACCCAACCTTATCATATTCCTAACCTAAATCTTAGGGATCTATACATTAATACGAATGTTATCAACCTAGGTATCCAATTGTCCTGAATGGGTTTACATTGGGTTAGGCCTGAACAGCAATGTTATTTTAGGTTGTTAATCCAAATTTATCCTACATGAGGATGTAGGGTTAGGACTTTTTGTTTTAAGTCCTTTTCTGCAAAATCACATGGATTCAGCTCTTATCGCTCTCTTCAGTCACGGATCAAAGAATCATCACTAAATCGCTGATATTGTCTTCTTTACAGGCTCTGACCTCAGAGTTGTCCCATGCTCGTGACGACACCAAGAAGACGCAGAATGACCTGTTGCACACAGAGAATGTGCGCGCCGGCCGAGACAAATACAAAACTCTCCGGCAGATCCGCCAGGGCAACACTAAACAGAGGATTGATGAGTTTGAGTCCTTATAAAATATCTGGACCAGGAAGGGATCTGGTCTCAAAGCCCTTGTCTATTTTCTTTCTGTCCCTACGTCTGAATGGTCAATGCAAGAGGCACATCCTGCGTACATAAGCACATAAGTGCGCACACGTACATAAGCACAGTAATGCAACAGATTTGATTCGTTTGATATGAACACTGGTTCAATATGCACTAAAAACTAAATAATAATACAAAAATGCACACTTTGACACATATGACGTTTACCCCTTAGTGGTGTACATTGAATTTCACGGTAATACTTTACAGTGAGGTTTTGTACTGTTACATTATTTAATGCATGAGGAATCATTAACAAACAATGAACAATCTAATTTACAATTTCAATGAACAACATTTATTAATGTTTGGTAATTTGTTCATTCTTTGTTTGCAGTTTTAATTAGTGATAACTTTTAATGTTTAATTATACAGTATGTGTTGCCATAAACATTATAAATATTAACAAATTGCTCCATTAATTGTTAACTAATGTTAACATACACAGTCTTATTGTAAAACGTTACCAATTTCACAAACGCACACCAATTTCACAATGTACTGAAATAAATCTGTTTTTGCCATGCTAAATGATATTTAAACACTCGTGCCAACAATGCCTCCTTCTTTTGTTAAATATATGTTAGTAATTCAATAATCCGGCCAAAATATCATTTGAATTACTTTTGAGTTGTAACAATTGGTACTTTTTCTCCCCTTTTTCTTATTAATAATCCACTTAGCACAGGGCTTGGCAGTATGATTAATTGTATGTATTGTCTGATATTAAAACTCTTTAATTCATGTTGAATATGGCTTTTTCCAGAATATTTGTTATAGTGTTTATTTATTCAGTTTTTTGTTTCTTTTAAGGTTTATGGGTAGGTGTACTTTTCTTCCTTACTAATAACCATATGGATTAATTTGTTTATTGAATTCTGTACTGACCTGTCATGATTCCTTTTTTTGAAGAGAGTGATATGTAAGTTATACTTATATATATATATATATATATACATATATATATATATTGGATTATGTTCAAATGCATGTTAAATCCTTAGATTTCCTACATTAGATACAAACTGTTTTTTATGACTTTGAACTAGTTTCTGAATGTTTATTGCTATGACCGTGAGATGAAGGAAGATTTGTTTAATATACTTTTGTAATCTCAGTAGGTATCTAAATGATTTTTATATATGCTGTGTTGGTGGATCTGTGAGCCGAGTTTCTCGTGGATTTGCTTGCAGCTCTTCCTATTTTAATTAACATTTTTATATAAAATAGCACAAATCAGGTAGTGTTAAGACACCTTTACTCTGCTGGTGGGACCAAATGTAAAATATATCCAACGGATGAATGGAGTTTTAAGAGTAACATACAAACGGGCAAATAAGACAATTTAGTAAATTGTTTCTGTGATGCCTGTAACCATGTGGTGCCACTTTCATAAAAATAGAATAGTATTTTTGTTGCTTTTATTTTTTTTGGTTTTTGTATATAGGCTGAAGGTCTTAAATGTATTTGTTTTCTCCAAATGATCCTGATCATTCTTGATTTTCCATCATCAAAATTCTGTTTTAATCACTCGCAACACTTTAAGCGCTCGTGTTTAAAATATTACTTGATATTATCCATACACAAATAAGCATTTCACACTACCAACCAGAGGCAGACGAGGAGTGTTTTTGCAGGGCTTACTACTGTTTTTAACCCTTGGTTATGAAGCTAGCAACTAACCCAGGTTAAGAACTAGTTGACCCTGGGTTAACATTTTAAAGTGTGACTTGTGTGTATAATAGAAATGAGGTGTTATCAGTAGTAATATAATCTCAATTATCAAGCTTCACAACTGGATTTATTTATTTTCCCCTAAAAGGTGTTTATTATATTAGAAATAAAGATTTATGATGAACAGATCTGGGTGTTTATTTAAGAACAAAGTACTGCACTGCATGCTATCTTTGTGGAAATATTTTGTTTATTAAATAAGTTATGAAATTATGAAAATAAATAATAAATATACTGTATATAAAACAACAACAAAGAAAACAGTTCATGCCTGAAGAAATGAAGACAGTCTGGGCATTGATTTGTCAGGATTGAGCTTGTAAGCACAACTGTCATTTGGCAGGATCTGTGGGTTGATGGAAAGGATCCACGCTCTTCGGTTATGACCTCATGCTTGTGCTGACATTTGCATGAAATGGAAGAATGAAGTCATGCCACTCTCCTGGCATCTGCTGCAGACGTTTCCATGATGATTCTGCAGAAATAAGCAGACAGGATGACATACAAGCCCATATTTTGTATGTGTTTTTGAGAGAGCAAACTGTGTCTACTGGTGCACTTTTATAGATGTAAAAAATAACTACTGACGTCAATCGTTTATGACTGGAGTCCTGATCTCATGTGAGTGTACATAATTTTTTTAATCCGTCACGTGGAAAACTGGAAAACACCTTGGCCATGTGTGTTTTGTGTGTGGAGCTCACCTCCGGCCAGTCGTGCTGATCTTAGAAAACGGTCAGCGAGGCTGAATGTGTTTTTCTCCCACAGGTTGAGCTGCAGCGTGGCCTGCTGGAGTTCCTGACGCGTCAGACTGCTGAAGTTCATTTGGACAGAACCGTCAGTCTTCTTCAGCGCTGGACTTCTCTGCATCAGCTCTCGATCCCCAGGAAGGCAAAGGATTCTGGGAAGACATTAATAACCAATTAATGCACATAAGATCAAGTCATGTGCCATACATGCCTTCAGATTTTGGCACAATATTTAAATTCTTGTGGAAAGGAGTCTTTTTTTTTTTTTAGTACTGTTAAAAAATATGGGGTCAGTATATTATATATATATATATATGTGTGTGTGTGTGTGTGTGTGTTATATTATATACAGTATTATATAATTATAATATTGTTACAATGTTCAAATTAAATTACAGCTTAGCAGAATATTATGCATTAAAACTCCTTAATAATTTGTAGGAAAATCTACTTTTATGCCTAGTTTTGCAATTACAGGTGCTGGTCATATAATTAGAATATCATCAAAAAGTTGATTTATTTCACTAATTCCATTCAAAAAGTGAAACTTGTATAATGTATAAATTCATTCCACACAGACTGATATATTTCAAGTGTTTATTTCTTTTAATTTTGATGATTATAAGTGACAACTAATGAAAACCCCAAATTCAGTATCTCAGAAAATTTGAATATTGTGAAAAGGTTCAATATTGAAGACACCTGGTGCCACACTCTAATCAGCTAATTAACTCAAAACACCTGCAAAGGCCTTTAAATGGTCTCTCGGTCTAGTTCTGTAGGCTACACAATCATAGGGAAGACTGCTGACTTGACAGTTGTCCAAAAGACGACCATTGACACCTTGCACAAGGAGGGCAAGACACAAAAGGTCATTGCAAAAGAGGCTGACTGTTCACAGAGCTCTGTGTCCAAGCACTGTGTCCAAGCACATTAATAGAGAGGTGAAGGGAAGGAAAAGATGTGGTAGAAAAAAGTGTGCAAGCAATAGGGATAACCGCACCCTGGAGAGGATTGTGAAACAAAACCCATTCAAAAATGTGGGGGAGATTCACAAAGAGTGGACTGCAGCAGGAGTCAGTGCTTCAAGAACCACTACGCACAGACGTATGCAAGACATGGGTTTCAGCTGTCGCATTCCTTGTGTCAAGCCACTATTGAACAACAGACAGCATCAGAAGCGTCTCGCCTGGGCTAAAGACAAAAAGGACTGGACTGCTGCTGAGTGGTCCAAAGTTATGTTCTCTGATGAAAGTAAATTTTGCATTTCCTTTGGAAATCAGGGTCCCAGAGTCTGGAGGAAGAGAGGAAAGGCACATAATCCACGTTGCTTGAGGTCCAATGTAAAGTTTCCACTGATGGTTTGGGGTGCCATGTCATCTGCTGGTGTTGGTCCACTGTGTTTTCTGAGGTCCAAGGTCAAGACAGCCGTATACCAGGAAGTTTTAGAGCACTTCATGCTTCCTGCTGCAGACCAACTTTATGGAGATGCAGATTTCATTTTCCAACAGGACTTGGCACCTGCACACAGTGCCAAAGCTACCAGTACCTGGTTTAAGGACCATGGTATCCCTGTTCTTAATTGGCCAGCAACCTCGCCTGACCTTAACCCCATAGAAAATCTATGGGGTATTGTGAAGAGGAAGATGCAATATGCCAGACCCAACAATGCAGAAGAGCTGAAGGCCACTATCAGAGCAACCATGGGCTCTCATAACACCTGAGCAGTGCCACAGACTGATCGACTCCATGCCACGCCGCATTGCAGCAGTAATTCAGGCAAAAGGAGCCCCAACTAAGTATTGAGTGCTGTACATGCTCATACTTTTCATGTTCATACTTTTCAGTTGGCCAAGATTTCTAAAAATCCTTTCTTTGTATTGGTCTTAAGTAATATTCTAATTTTCTGAGATACTGAATTTGGGATTTTCATTAGTTGTCAGTAATAATCATCAAAATTAAAAGAAATAAACACTTGAAATATATCAGTCTCAACTTTTTGATGATATTCTAATTATATGACCAGCACCTGTATAACATTGCTCTTTATATAAGTGTATTAGAACTACTTCAGACATAGGCTTCATACACACAGTTAATGTCACTCACCCTTCAATGTAAGCTGTTTTTGACAGAAAGCGCAGCTTCCACACGTCAGTGATGACCACTTTGAGCTGTCCTGCTGCTCCAATCAAAAGGTCTGAGTAGATATAGTAATTATTACACTCAATATGTTTTTATTCTGAAATAGGCCTAATTTATGTTTCAATCAATTTGAACTTGCATGTTATAATGAGTACTTAAAAAAATAGAACAAAGCCCAGAAAAGGCAGTCTTTGACTATTCACACAGTCATTCACATAGTCTTATTCTGAGCTGGCTGACAGTGAGTGCTAGTCGCATACCGGCTGTATGTGGGCAAGTCTGTGGCAGGAACTGGAACTGAGCTTTAAGCGGCAGCTCGACGTCGCCACCTAGTGGATGACCCTGCAATGAAAGAACAAGCTTCAGTGTTCAACAGATCAGCAGATATACCTCAGAACATGAGCAAAATCTGGGCAATGTTTTGAAAAATTATTATACAGCTTGCCCAGTAGAAAGCACTTGAAGACTTAATTTAAGAGCAGATAATTTCATAATGTTCTAATGAGGTCAGTCCAGTTTGACTGATTTTACCTTTGGACCGAGTGCGTAGCAGACAGAGTGCTGAGTGTCTGTGCTCTCCAGACACAAGTCAGACAGATGCACGAGTGTCTCGCCCAGAAAGAGCTTCCGCTTGAGTCCCCTGCAGTGCCACACTGACACCTGAACTACACTGCTGCCCAGCTGCTCAGCAGCAACCACACACTGCAAACACACACCAAAGAGCTCAGCACACAAAAACCTCCAAATATAGTCATACTTGCAATGCTTTTCCATCTGTGCAAATGAAAAAATAAATGTGTCAATAAAAAATAGTTATTTTATAGTAATATAATAGTATATAATAAATACAGCATAATTCAATTTAAAATGACTTAATACACACTAAATAAATTAATAATAATAATAATAATAAAGCTACTGGTTGTTCTAATACATTTGTCTGCTGAGTTACAATAAGACCATTTAGGGCAAAGGGACACTTAAAGGGGTATTCCACCCTAAAATGAAAATTTTGTCATTTTTCACTTACCCACATGTCGTTCCAAACTTGTAAATGCTTCATTAGTCTTCAGAACACAATTTAAGATATTTTGGATGAAAACCGGGAGGCTTGTGACTGTCCCATTGACTGCCAAATAAATTGCACTGTCAAGGTCCAGAAAAGCATCGCCACAATACACGCATTTTGCGTCAAGGGGATAATCTCCAAAATACGCTGACGCAGAGGACACATTACGGTGCCTAATTGTTGAATAAAGTCGTTATTTTTGTTTTGTTTCCATACAAAAAGTATTCTCGTCACTTCATAACAGTCATATTGAACTACTGATGGCAGATGGTGTATCCTGGTGATGCTTTTCATATTTTGGACCTTGACAGTGTAATTTACTTGGTAGTCAATGGGACAGTCACAAGCCACGCGGTTTTCATCCACAATATCTTAAAGTGTGTTTTGAAGACTAATTAAGCTTTTACGGGTTTGGAACGGGGGTAAGTGAAAAACAAAAAATTTTAATTTTGGGGTGGAGTATCGCTTTAAAGCAAAACAAAGCGAAACAAAACAAAACAAAATTAAAATCCCAGAAACTACAGTATTCCGATGATTGTTAAAAGTTAAACAGTTGTTTAATGCTTTGCTGTAAAGTCTGGGTTTGTTTCCAGTGTCTGGTTGTAAACATTCATTGTGTGATTGTGGAATTTCAAACAATTTGTATAGGTTGTGAGAGTAATAACAAATCATATTTTGCTCACTCGGTATCTGTTGTACTCAGCATCTGTTTGTACATTTGCTTTTCTTAATGCAAAATTTACTAACTTTGCTTATTTATTGACTCTCACTTATAATGTTTGCTTATTTCACCACTTTAATGTATACTTTCATTGCAGGGTTATTATAGATAACTAAAACTAGAGCAAATAATAATAATATTTAAAAAAATAAATATGAACTGAAATGAAATAACATAAAAACCTTAAACTTACTTTATTTCACCTAGCTGCCAAAGGCAACATGTCTTATTTCCATTTAGTTTAACTTGACTAAAACTAAAATAACTTAATCCTGAAATAAATAATACAAATTATATTGGTAGATTAATAAAAACAACAACAAAAATACACAACAAAATGACTGAAACAAACTAAAATTAAATTGGAAAAAAATAATAATAATTCAAATAATAACAACAACTATAATAGTACCTCAGTGATTCTAAAAGAACAATAAAATGAACAGTGTTTACCAATAAATTCTGGTTGTAAATACTCACAGTAAAGGTTTTATTGTAAACTGGGTTATTTCCCCTTTTGACTGCTGTCTTCATCTTATAATCGTGGTATTTCTTTGGAAGCAAACAGATCTTTACATACCTATTTATTCAGAAAGAAACAATTTATTATTAGGCCAACTGAATATGAGCCAAATACATTACAGCAACAATGTCCTGCTAACATTGTTCAGTCTGTAATACACAGCAAACATGCACTCCATCAAAACAACTTACGGATGACATTTCTTCTTCATATCTCCAAACATCAGATTTTGGCAGGCATTGATAGTTATATCCAAACAGGACGTCCTGTTGTTGTAACCAAACGCAACTTCTACTTCTCCGGTCACGCTAGTGTTTTCAAAGATCCCACAATCCATTCCTGTGCTACTGTTGCTGTCCTGTACAAAACATGTTTTTGAATGAATTCATAGTTATTATCATTACACTTTCTTATGCTGATGTCTGATGTCGTGAGAGAGAATTAACACACAACACATCACTCATACCCATAAGCCTGTAAGCGTTATCTAATAAACGATTTTGCAGAAAGTTATCTTGCAGAATTTTGCAGAGCTTAGGCAGTTTGCTTCCTGAGAGATCTGCACTCATCAGTTATCTGATCAAACAGAATCAAATATCGAGTGAATACATACCCTCTGCTCATTGCTGTATGCAGATGTGTATGAAGCGTCGTCATCTGTCAGGTAAAGTGTACTTGTTGAAGCATACTGCTCTGTGCCTCTGCTGTCCTGGGATAGATTGGGAAGACTGGGTGCTTTACACAGCTGTGAGGAGACAAAATCAAGCAGGACGTCACACTAATGTCAAATATTTAGTCAATCTCATTCTTAGTTCAAATAAACCTACAAACTTACACAGTAAAACAGTGATTCTCACAAAGGCTTCGATTATTAGGGGATCACAACAAACTCCCAAAGGGCCTCAAGATGACTTGAAATGATTTAAATGACGACA